>VZTY01010031.1:0-13195 GCA_013400935.1 Turnix velox
TGACCCCTCAGTGAGCAAGGCAGGGGAAAGCAGGGGGGTTGCTGTCACCCCAATCACAAAACCCCACAATTTGGAGCTGAAACACGAATCTGAGTGTTATTGAAACTGCTTCTCTGCAGCTGGGGTGACCTTTGGAGTTACCTCTGGTGCTATTTAGACTGGCTGAGCTTCCCCAGCAGAGCAGCCACCCCACGGGCTCCATCCATCCGCCCACCCCAAAGGAGAGTTATGGCCTGTGCTGCTGATGCTCATGTCTCTTGGGTTTGTTTTTTTTCTTACAATCTTGACTTCATCCCAGCAAGGCCTCCTGTCTCTAACCAGCCTCTGTCAAAACAACTCCAGAGGGGAGATAAGGGGAGAGAAAACTTTGAAGAGGCTCCTTCCTGCAAGCTGCTCCCTATCTCCCCAAGACATTTGTCAGCATCCCCCAGGAAGGGCAGCAGACGTGGGGAAGGCAGGAACCATTCCCCTCCTTAAGCCTCCAGTCCCACCACAACATGGTATTTAAAATGGCTCGTGAATCCCAGATAAAAAGCCAGTGATTAGTGTCTAGAACAAACCCCTGTTTTCCATCACCGTTTCCCAGCAGGACAGAGAATTCATTCAGCAGAGGACAAATATTTCTGGGGGGTTTGCCCAGGTTTCTCCTGCTTCTCCCCTCTTCACAGACACCTTTCTCCTGATTTAAATTAGGCTGCGGCTTTGGAGCGTGCCCAAATCCACCCCCAAGAGAAAATAAGATTAGAAAAGGGATGTGATTCATTTGGTAGTTTCCCCCTTTTAAAAATCTTGCATCCACAACCTCTCTGGGCAACCTTTTCCAGTGTCTCACCACCCTCAGAGCAAAGAATTTTTTTCTTAGATCCAGCCTACATTTCCCCTCTTCCAATTTGCATCCATTACTCCTGCCATCACATATCCTATTAAAAAGTCCTACTCCAGCCTTTCTGTAGCCCCCATTAGGGATTGAGAAGCTACTCTGAGGTCCTCCCTGAGTTTTCTCTTCTCCAGGCTCAACAACCCCAACTCCTTCAGCCTGTCCTCAGCCCTCTCATCATCTTCATAACCCTCCTCTGGACCTGCTCCAACAGCTCAATGTCCTTCTTATGCTGAGAGCTCCAGAACTGGACACAGTAACTCCAGTTGGGGTCCCTCCAGAGCCAAGTAGAGGGGCAAAATCACCTCCCTTGACTTGCTGGCCACACTTCTCTTGATGCATCATCTTGAAGGAAGCATTATCAGACAAAAGCTAGCAACTGATGGTAGTCTGGATCTTCAAACACGATCCAAATCTCTTCTGGGTTTGGTCATTCCCCCATCTCCATCACATGGCCGTGCCTTCTCTTTCCTCTCTGGCTGGGCTCTGCGGGGTAACTCAATCTCTTCATCAAGCAAGGGAATTGTGATTAAACTGAATCAAACTCTGCCATCAAGGAGAAATTCCTCCTTGTCCAGAATATTAATCAAATTAATCAATAGCAACAGTGCTGTCAGGTATGGTCCTTTGGGAAGCCCAGAATATTCTCTGAGGATTCTCTGATGACAATCATGGAATCACAGAATGGAAGTGACCTCAACAGTCATCTAGTTTCAACTTCCCTCCATTGACCTCAACAATCATCTAGTTCCAGCTCCCCTCCAGACATCTCTCCCTGTCTCAGGTTGCTCTGAGCTCGATTCAACCTGGCCTTGAACACCTTCAGGCATGAGACATCCACAGTTTCCTTGGGCAACCTGGGTCAGAGTCTCACAATAAAGAATTTCTTTCTAATATCTGATCTAAATCTCCCGTCTTTCAGTTTAAATCCACCCCCATGGACCACCAAGCTTTCTCCATGACCAGCCATGACCACTGTTCCTCAGCCTGTTCTTCTACCCCATGGGAAACCCATCACCCAGTCCCATCCTCAAGCTCCCTCAGCATTGAGCATCCCTAAACCCTTTTTCCCAGGAGTTGTGCCACCACCTTGGAGGATGCCCTGCTGGAAACTCAACACCTCACTGCAAAAGAAACATGGGGTAACACTACCAGCCACCACCACCAGCAACAGGGATGGTGATGGGGTAGATGGGACACAAAAAACAGGTTGGAGAGGTCACAGTCCCATCCTCAAGCTGCCTCAGCATTGAGCATCCCTAAACCCTTTTTTCCAGGAGCTGAGCCACCACCTTGGAGGATGTCCTACTCGAAACTCAACACGTCACTGTCCAAACCAATATTTGGAGATGTAGCAGCCACCACCAGCTGCTACAGAGCTGGTGAAGGGGTGAGATGGGACACAAGGAACAGGTTGGAGAGGTCACAGTCCCATCCTCAAGCTCCCTCAGCACTGAACATCCCTAAACCCTTTTTCCCAGGAGCTGTTCCACCACCTTGGAGGATGTCCTGCTGGAAACTCAACACCTCACTGTCCAAAGCAACATGGGGTGACAGTGGCAGACACCACCACCAGCAACAGAGATGTTGAAAGGGGGAATGTGACACAAGGAACAGGTTGGAGGGATCACAGTCCCATCTTCAAGCTCCCTCAGCATTGAACATCCCTAAACCCTTTTTCCCAGGAGCTGTGCCACCACCTTGGAGGATGTTCTGCTGGAAACTCAACATCTCACTGCCCAAACCAGTATTTGGAGATGTAGCAGCCACCCCCACTAGTAGCAGGGATGGTGAAAGGAGGAGATGGAACACTGGGAACAGGTTGGAGAGGTCACAGTTCCATCCTGAAGCTCCCTCAGCATTGAGCATCCCTAAACTCTTCTTCCCAGGAGCTGTGCCACCACCTTGGAGGATGTCATCCTGGAAACTCAACACCTCACTGCCCAAAGCAACCAGAGATGGTGAAAGGGGGAGATGGAACACAGGGAACAGGTTAGAAGGGTCACAGCACCTGAGCCCCAGCCTGACTCTGCAGAGACAGTGTTTCTGCAGGCTCATCCCAAAGCCAGCAGAGCCCCTACTGTTTTTTTAACTTTAAAAATGGGCAAACAAAACACGGGAGTAAGAGCAGTTTGGAAAAAAAATAATAAAACAGAAAAAAAAATAAAACAGAAAAAAAAAACCAACAAAACCAACAAAAAAACCCCAACAAAACCAACAAAAAAAACCCCCTCAACAACTGAAGTCGGCAAAGAAAAAAAAAGCCTCCAGCCATAAGCGACTTTCTTTTGCTGCAGCCCCATTGTTAAGCGGAGCCTGCTGTCCCTTTCCCATGCCAGGGAGAGATTTGCCTGGTGCCGGCCAGTTCTTTATCCCACTGTGCAATTAATACAGCTTCCCCCAGATAAACACGGGCTTGTTTAACTATGTCTCTTGATAGGTCCCAGCAAGGCTTGATAACATGGATGGTCGGATGTTGTCAGGACGAAGGAGTCAGACATGCTGGCAACAACCTTTTCCCTTTCAAAGCACACATGTTTAGAAAAGAAAGGGCTGCGGCTGCCGTTCACGGCAAAGCCCTGCTCAAATCTCCCAGTAGCATCAGAGAGGCTGGGACTGGGAAGACTGGGAGCTGCACCCTGTCTGCTGCCCTGCTGGAGCCAGGCACGGGAGGTTAAAGATCACCCTTCAGGCCATTTCCATGTTAAAAAGTATGAGTTAGAAATGCTCATGCTATGGTTTTTACAGTTCTCAACAGCAGAAAAAAAATTAAAAATAATAATTATTATTATTTATTTATCTTCCTGTTTTAACCCCCCAGCACATGTTTGTGTCAGCTTTCCAAAGGTCTCCACTGATCACAACCCTGAGTTTCTTAATTTAGTAACTTATTTTGCTTTATCTTGGAGTCCATTTGATTTGATTGTGCAAGAATCTCCCAGCTCATTAAAAATAAACTAATTATCTTTGGCGAGACGTGGGATCAGGACAGTGACAGAGCCCCAGCACTGGAAAAAACTCATGTGGAAAGGATCTTTTTTGGTGTTGGGGCTGCACCCATATTCCTGGCTGCTTGGGTGCACCCCAAACACAAGAGATAGACATGGGGACAATAAATGTCACCCCCACACAATGTTTGTCCCACTGCAAACAGGGATCTGGACAGGATTTTCAATGGAAACCTCATTTCAAGGGATTTGAGGCAGCTCTGGGGCCTCTCAACCCACTTAACTCCCCATTTACCCCTCCTGTCACCCCTTCAACCTCAAGCCTGGGTTATCTTCACCACCCTAAGGCCACTTCCAGCTCCTCCTCACCCCAGCTGAAGATATCCCTTCCTTTCCCATCTCTCTCTTGGAAACTCCCCTATTCTTTCCATACTCTCTTTTTCCTTCCTTCCTGCCTGGCTGCAGACACTGTTCTCCTTCCCCAAAGCATCAACCCTTTATCTGTGGGGCAGGATACAGGGGGGGAACACAGTGTTCCAGCTGCAGTGATAGATCAGAGAATCATAGAACTGACTTGGCTTGATGCAATCTTTCATATCATATAGTCCAACCATCAACAAGATGTTCTCTTCCTCCTCTCTCCATCCCATCCCAAGCCTACCTCGTTGTCCCACCAGTCCCAGTCACACTGGGATGTGCTCCAAAGTGGGCAGCACCCCAGGGCTGATGGAACCCATAGGAAAATACAATAACACCCCAAATGTGGTTACCTGGAGATAGACTCACCTCACCCTGCGCAGCAAGAGCAAAAGTGCTCCTTGGTTCAACTGAGGTCTTGAGCAGAGCAAGAGTGAGCTGCAGGTGTTCATCAAATGCCAGCACAGCATGGAAAAACTCCCCAACCACCATCACAGACCAAATTCAGAGGGGTAGGGCTTGCTTCAAAGCTGGCCTTTGGCAGCTTTATTAAAATAATAACCCCCCCAGTGTCTCCAGTAGCAAAGTACAGGGCAGTGTGATCAGATAAAAGGTGAGAAGCTCTGGCCACTGGGTGCCAAAGCAAATGAAGTCTCAGAACCCTCTCACAAGCTTCCCCATGCAAAGATCAACCCATGGCACCAGGAATGAGTCCCGTGAGAGGTCTTCTTTCCATTGTGGTCACAAAAACCCTTGCTGGCACCTTTGCTCTCAGCCTGGTTATTTCCAAATCTCTGTTTAACAGCCAGATTGAACAGGTTGTTGCTTGCAGTTGGCAAGTAAGTTGGTCAACAGCAAAAGGAATGAAATTCAGTCCTTTCTGGATGGAGGCACCAGGTGACCTTTGTAGGATGATGGAAAAAACCCAAGGCATGGCAGAGCTTTGCAGGCAGCAACAGATGACTGCATGGATTCTGCCTCAAGGTGGTCACTTTCTAGTTATTTAAAAGGGTTTTGATCCTTCAGCAGAAGTTGGGGGCAGGTTCAGAGAGAGGAAATGGCATCTGGAGAAGCAAGGAGGAAGGCAGGAATGGTTTATACCAGCTTGTCTCTGTGACACACCATGGAAATAGGCTAGATATAAGAAAGAAATTCTTTATGGTGAGGGTAGCGAAACATTAGAAGAGGTTGTGGATGCCCCCTCAATCCCTGGAGGTGTTTAAGGCCAGGCTGGAGGAGGCACTGAGCAGCCTGATCTAGTGGGAGGTGTTCCTGCCCATGGCAGGGGGGGTTGGAACTCCATGATCTTTAAGGTCCCTTCCAACCCAAACTATTCTATGATTCTATGAAAAGCTGTTGAAAGGGCTGAGGGCTGCACAAGTAGTAGCACAACCATGCCCAGCTGATGTTCAGGGACAATAGGATCTCCAAGTGTCACCTCCTCGAGGCAGGTCACCCTTATGTGGGTTCCTGCTGCTGCCAAATGCACCTTGCCCTTTCCTTCTACTACCTCCAGCAGGTAGGACCATAAATGCATTACTCTGAAACCATGTCAATGCATTCAAAAGGTTAGAGATAAGATTTGTGACCCAGCACTCCAGCAGTAAGGCTAGTCATGGAACTGGTAATACTGGTTTTTTGGGAAAAGCACAGCTGCAAACCTTGTAAGAGCTATGGAGCTGGGTGGTCTGGGTGCTCCACCACAGTCTCCATGGACGTGGAAGGCTTTAGGCTGCTTCTCCTCACACCACACATGCAAAGTCACAGCCTTTCTAGATCAGGAAAAATACTCATCATGATGGTGGAGGCATCTCAGACCAGCATCCATGCTGAGTGATGTTCAGAATCATATCTGAGCTCAGTGCAGAATTCAGTGTTGATTTTTTCTAATAGAATCATAGAATAGTTTGGGTTGGAAGGAACCCTCAAGATCATCTAGTTCCAACCCTCTGCTATAGGGAGGGACACCTCCTAATAGATCCTTGCATGCTCCAATCCAGCAAGTATCTGTGATTGTGGACATTGGCCCAGGCTGCCCAGAGTGATGGTGATAGTTCCGTCCCCGGAGACATCCAAGGACAAGCTTGCTGAGGCTCTGAGCAACCTCATCTAGTGCAGGATGTCCCTGTCACTGCAGGGAGTGGCACTTGGTGGCCTTTGAAGCTCCCTTCTAACCCAACGCATTCTATAATGTCGAGGGTGGACAAGACACTGAGCAGCCTGATCTAGTGGGAGGGTCCAAAGGGGTTGGAACTTGATGACCTTTAAGGTCTCTTCCAACTCTTCCAAACTATTTTATGATTGTATGTTCTGAACAGAGCCTTCTGAAAGACTCCATGAATAGACTGGAGCATTAATTAAGCAAAGAATAAATTATAGATTGGCTATGGCTGGCTTTCCAGAATGACTAGCATGCACATGGTGGTATTAGCCAAACAGCTTGCCTTTGCCTGCCAGATGGCCTCCCATTAGCCTGATCTTCCCTGGACAGCTAGAGAACAGAGAGGACCAGAATGCAAAGTGAAGAGCCTGGATTAGAAAACAGCCACCAGCTAAACATGTCTTCATCCACATCATGCTGACATCTGACATAATAAGGGGAAGGATCCTTTGATGCCCTTAAACCATGAAGGATGACTCCACACTCCCTTTTGTGATACAATAAAAGGAGAGCAGAGCTGATCCCAGGGAGTGGCTTCACTAGCTGCACCAGGGCTGACCATCTGTAGGCACCACCATTACAAATATGACACAGGAATGATAAATTTTCCCGTGGACCCAGGCCATGTTTGCCTCTCCCTAGGAGAACAGTGCTGCAGTCATGCATTTCCTTTCCATTCTCACTCTCAGAGAGCTAAAAAACTTTAAATAAGGCCTTAGACTACTCCTTAAATATCTCCACTTGGAGGACTGCAGCCTGGTCAATGGGGAGAGCACTAAGAGGCATCACACTCCTCTAACTGAGAGTATTTAGGAGGAAGTTATTAGGAAGGAGGTGGAGAAAAGGGGCTGGGGACACTGAGAGAGCCCTTTCATTGATCCAATTATTTTTAGCAAATGAATTTCCCTTAATGGGTTTATGGTTTGAGTGAGAAGAGCAGCTGGTGCCAATGTTTACAACTCTGAGTCACGTCACAAAATCTGAAGGCAGGGGAAAGTCTTACAAGCTTTGGACAATTGTCCAACTGAGCAAAGTTTTGCTGTGGTGGCCAGGCAGGACTCAGCCATTGGCAGGACCTCCCTTGTACAGGGCTCAGCTCGAAGGAACCCCAGCTTCCAGTAAACATCAGTCATTCAGTCACTGGGTGGGTGCTAGTGACTATCTGCTGGATGAGTTGGAGCTACACACACCTCTCTAAACCACTCCCAACCACAGGCCAAGAGGACACGTAAAAGAATTAAAACAACATTTTCATAGCATCATAGAATGGTTTGGGTTGGAAGGGACCTTCAAGATCATCTAGTTCCAACCCCCCTGCTTTGGCAAGGACATCTTCCACTAGATCAGGTTGCTCAATGCCTCATCCAGCCTGGCCTTAAACATCTCCAGAGAGTGGGTAACCCCAACTCATGAGATCCCCTAAAAAAAATTCAAAATAATCCATATTATTTTAAGTTCTAACTAGAGAGTTCCTTTCCTCTGCCTTAGAATCATAGAACAGTTGGAAGGGACATCAAAGATCATCTAGTTCCAACCCCCACATGCTACAAGAAGAAAACTCATGTTTTTCTGGCAATATAAACTTCCTTTTCACACCATATTTAGTGAGACACTGGAAGAGGTTGCCCAGAGAGGTTGTGGATGCCCCTTCAGTTCCTGGAGGTGTTTAAGGCCAGGCTGGATGAGGCATTGAGCAACCTGGTGCAGTGGCAGGGGGGTTGGAACTAGATGATCTTTAAGGTCCCTTCCAACCCAAACCATTCTATGTTTTCACTTTGGTCATTCCACACTGTTTTCCACACTTTTGTGTTCCCCACCAACACAAACCCTACCTGCAACAGGTCCCTATGGGCTCTGGGGAGACACAGCAGCCCTCTGGGGTGGGATAAGGGAAAGAGGAAGGATCTCCTCCCATGGTGTTTTACTCACAGTGTGCACTGGTGAAGCAAATTACCCAATTCTTTCCATTGTCACATTTGGTTTGCCTCTCTGGGCAGTCTTCTGCTCCAAGTGTGAACGGGTCCAAGTCCCAAATGCTACATCACTTGGACAGGAGAAGAAGCTGGGAGGATCTGCCCTGCTATTCTCTGCTTTCCCTCCCATTCTCTTTCCATTTTCTAATCTCTAGGAATTACAGGATGTAATTACAACAGATGGTTTGGCACATCAGGTGTCTATCTCCCTCAGGTCAAGTCTTCCCATGGACACAAATCCTTCAATCTTGAAATCACCAGTGTCCCCCATGTGTCTAGGTACTCGATCTGCTGTTACCCTCCACACAGTGCTCCTCTTTGGCAAAGATCTGCTCCCAGGGAAGCTCCACCATCCCTGGGGGAGGTCTTCAGCCTGCTTGGAGACCCTTGAGCTCACCTTGTTTGGGACAGGAGGTTGGTACATCCCTGCTGTGCACAGGACACATGGCCATCTAGTGGTTATGTCCCAGCCCACAAGCTTCCAGCATCCTGATCTGCTCCAGCCCTCCATTTCCATCAAGGATCAGGCCCCAAAAGCACAGCCCAGGCTGCTTTGGAGGATCTGAACTGACTTTTGGACTTTTGGCCCACTGTCACATTTCCTTTTCTCCCACTGAGCATCTCCATCCAAAGAGCAGCCAGTAATCAGTGTTTGAGCAGTAAAAAAATCACAAAGCCCTTCTAAAAAGAAGTAATAAAATCAACCTCATGAAGCTTTTGTTGGGTTTGATTTGTGGACTTGGAGGCAGCTTGTGGGACACTTGGCTCTGCCTTTGGGTTAGGAAAAGGGGTCAGATTTCTGCACGTCTTCTGAGGGCACCATTCCACTCTCTAACGTGGGATGGTCACACCCAGGCAGCTTGTAGGATTAGCTCAACAGATCCTATTTTTTTTTTTTTTAATTGTTAAGAAAGTCAGCCCTGGGGGAGAAATGTTTCTAAAAGGCTGTTCAAGAAGTGTGCAGGATTAGCAGAAAAATCAAGAAGAACACAAGAGAGGCCAGGCAATCCTAAAAAAATTAAATAAATAAAAAATCAGAAGAAAAAAAAAAAAAGCAAGACAGACAAAAAGGATGTTGGCCATTAAGGGATATCTCCTTGTAATGGCACAGGGTGAGGCACTTTCAGTGGGGTTAAGCATTTTTGGGCAAGTTGAGGATATCTGAGTCACTGTTTTCCAAATCCCTCAGCTTCCCCCCCTTCCTCAAGCCCCTCCCCAGCCTATCAGGGCATGTAAAATCACTGAATGGACCCAAATGTCTTTATAATCAACATCTGGCTCCAATAAGCAGCCCAATGGTCATGCTTTAACAATGTTTGTTCCAAAATAAATCTTTAACTAAACATTTTCTGAAAAGGGGTTTTGATAGTGGAGTTGCAATAGCTAAGAGGCTGCTTGTGTTTGTTTTTACTAGAGATCCCAGCTCTCGGGGCTTTAACTCATCCTCACACATTCTTCTGGGGGCTGAAACCTGGGGAAGCAGAAGAGGCTCCTGCCATTAGGATCAAATTTTAGGAAGGCATCAATCTGGAGATTTCAACCTGCAAACTCAAACTGGCACCAGTACAGAGCTTGTAATCCTCAGATTATTGAATCATAGAGCGGTTTGGGTTGGAAAGGACCTCAAAGATCATCAAGTTCCAACCCCCCTGGCATGGGCAGGGACACCTCCCACTACACCAGGTTGCTCAATGCCTCCTCCAGCCTGGCCTTAAACACCTCCAGGGATTGAGGGGGCATCCACAGCCTCTCTGGGCAACCTTTTTTCAGTGTTTCACCACCCACATGGGGGAAATTTTTTTGTAGGATAATTTTAAAAGGAATAACAAGGGTCAGCTAGAGCTTCTGTCACAGGTAGAATCAGACAGCACTTCTGCCCTGTGCTGGGGATGGATGAGAGGGTTTTCTAAGCCAGGGGATGCTGCCCCTGGGACAGCAGTAGAGCCAACTCATCCACACACCAGTGATCAGACCTCATGAATTAGTTCATGCTCTGCAAAGGGTGACCCCCAGCCTGCTGGAGATGACAGGACTGGAGATATTCATCCTTCTTTGCTCTGTCCCTTGTCTGTGAGCCACAGTCAGGACCAGACTCGCCCATTACCCAGGCTGTAAACTCTCTGCAGGCAGCCAAGTCTTTGCTCAGTCTGGACAGATGAAGCAGAGGGGGAAAGGCAAGTGGCCCCTGCTCCAGCAGCACAGCTGAAAAGCAGACAGATCACAAGCTCTGGAGACAGGACCCCCCTTCCTGACCCTCCTCTGAGCTTCTGAATGTCATACAGGGTGCCATTTGCCCAATTCTCAGTCTCTGGGAGGAGAGAAGGGTGTGGGACCTGCATCCTGGGAGCCAGAAGCAGTGGGTTTAGTATGTGGCCCCACTGGTGACTCAATCAGCTTCTTCACCCTCTCCTGGTGCCATCTCTATAATGGGGACACAAATGCTTCCTAAACCACTGCCAAATATACTGAAAACATTGAAAAATAGCTAATTCTAAAGCAGCCACTAGAAGTCCTGTCTCTGCCTGCATTTGCCATCGACAAAACACAGGGAAAACAATCCCTGGAGGTGTTTAAGGCCAGACTGGATGAGGCACTGAGCAACCTGGTGTAGTGGGAGGTGTCCCTGCCCATGGCAGGGGGATTGGAACTGGATGATCTTCAAGGTCCCTTCCAACCCAAACCATTCTATGATTCTATGGCTCTCATGGCATGGCTCTGGTTCAGCCATTACAGTAGACCCAAGGCAGGAAAAGGCAGCAGATCATATTTATTTATCAAGTTCCAACCCACAAAAGTTATGAAAACTCTTCTGATACCCATTTGTCTTATCACAGAATTGAAAGAGACCTTAAAGATCATCAAGTTCCAACCCCTTGCCCTAGGCAGGGACACCTCCCACCAGCCCAGGTTGCTCACAGCCAGGTCCAGCCTGGCTTTCCTACATTTCCTGCTCATACTCAATTCCTTCCAGCTACAAAAGGCAAGCCCAAAGTTAAAACTGGGTTTAAGACCTCTTGCCTTTTACACCTCAGCCTCTCTGCAAGGGAGTCAGGTAGGATGCTGGAGAACCAGCCTAGTTCCCCCCCATCAGTGCCATCTGAACCTGCAAACTTTGATTTGCAATGTTATTTTTCTTTTTACTTTTAAATTGTCCCCTTCCTATTCAAGAGAAGTTTCTTGGCTTTGCTGGCAGAAAGGAAGGACACTTTGAAAAACCCAGATGTGGGGTCTGATTCCCATTTAAGGACAGAGGGCCCCTTTACCCAGCTCCAGCCCTACATAAAGACTTCCATGCAAATGGGAACCAGGCCCTTGGAGGTCTCACTTTGAACAGGTTATATCCTTACCACTTGAAACAAACGTTTTAGGAGAGGGGGGCAACTGGGTTTTAACCAGTACAATATGGCATGGCTTGATGTTTTGGGGCCTGATCTTTTTCTTGCCCCAGGAGGACCAGCCTTCCTGACACTCTGGGCACTGTTGGGGAAGAGCTGAAGGGGAGCAAAACAGAAAGCTTTTTTTAAAAATAAAATTGAATAAATACAAAGATACTGTATGTAAACAAAAATGAAGCATGTTCCACAGAGGATTTTAAAGCTTCCAAAAATATTCCCTCAGCCTTTGCCAAAGGTAATAGAGCCAGACTTTCCATGGAAAGCATCATTGTGCACGGTGGGGTTCAAGGAGGTCGCTCTGCTTGAAGTGCACAAACAGCCAGCGCCCTGTCCTGTCCCTCCTCTCCACACACACACCAGCTCTGCCACTGGCACTTTCAGAAAAAAAAAAAAAAGAAAAAAAAAAGAAAAACAACTTTCATCCCTCAAAGGTAGTATAGAATTCACCCTCTCTGCTCAGCAGTAGCAAGGCAGAAGCTTGAATTTACAAGAAACCCCCTTAGTGGGACTTTGGTGACTGTTTATAGAAAGCCTGGGCATCAACAGGCTTGCTTAGGGGGGGTTCTGTATTTTTGGAGTGATTTCTAAGCCCCACTTTCTTCCTCATCCCCAAAGCAATGGCTGTGAGGAGGTGGGAAAGAAGGTGAGTAAGTAACACACACTTTACTATAGGTTTCACAGAGGGCTGGAAAATAACCCGTTGCTAAAGTTGCTGCCTTCCACCTAATTATCCCCAAAGCTTTGACTTGTAAACACCTGACCTAATTCTTTCCATGGGCAGTTTTTTTTTAATAACAGAAATTCTTCAAAAGTGTCTTTATGATGCATCACACCCCTGTTACCTTGTAAATAAGCTGTGAGCCAGCCCAGCCTTTTACTGGCCAACAAGAGAAAAGACACTTAGTCACCCTACATCCACCACTGGGGTTGGCAGAGCTCAGTCCTCCACCTCTGAAAATCCACATCCCAACCACTGCAGAGGGAGGAAGCTCCTTAGATCTTGTCCTAGGACACTGTGCACATGTATTTCACTTATGGTTGACAAAATTTTATACAAATGTATACCAGTGGAGCTGAAAAATCCATCCAGTACTTCAGTAAATGGGTATGTGGGCCCATGGCAACATCATCAAGTTCAACAAGGCCAAGTGCAAGGTCCTGCACCTGGGTTGGAGAAATCCCAGCACAGATACAGGCTGGGTGGAGAGTGGCTTGAGTGCAGCTCTGAAGAGAAAGACTTGGGGGTGTCAGTGGATGAAAAACTCAACATGAGCCAGCAGTGTGCACTTGCAGCCAAGAAGGACAACCAAATCCTGGGTTGCATCAAGAGAAATGTGTCCAGCAGGTCAAGAGAGTGGATTTTGCCCCTCTACTGGGCTCTGGTGAGACCCCACCTGGAGTTACTGTGTCCAGTTCTGGAGCCC
>VZTY01010031.1:13463-37980 GCA_013400935.1 Turnix velox
GAGACGGGGGGGTGTCCCTGCCTATGGCAGGGGGGTTGGAACTAGATGACCTTTAAGGTCCCTTCTAACCCAAACCATTCTATGATTCTCTGTGATGAGAAGTCATTTGATTTGGGTCTCAGGTACCAAACTATGATTCTATGAAGGACTGTCTGGGCTCTTTGGCTCAGCACAGGGTGGACACTGGGCATGTTCCAGTGTGAAAATTGAGGGTACACATGGAAAAACCCAGGAGCCTCTCCAGGAGATCAGCGGGGAAGTGTTGGGAAGAAGAACCACCCATCTCCCCATTTCCCCACCTCATGCTTCATCCCGTGTCTCCTCCTGGCACCCCACATCAGAGCTGATTGTGCAAATCCTCCCTATTTGCATTTTTGCATTTGGATAGATTTGTATAATGGCCCTGCCCAAACCTGAAGTTGTTTCTGTAGCTCCAAAATTAGGGAATGTAGATACTTAGTGGCTGGGCTGAGCTTTAGTCCAGCAAAAACTGAAGTGTTCAGGGGAGAAGGAGAAGATCAAGGGGCAGGGGATGGAGGGAGGTGAATCCTTTGGCCTTCAGCAAGAGGGATTCAACCCCCTGGCTGGAGGGAGAGAGTTAAGGAGCAGGACTGGAGAAAGAGCTGCCGAAAGCCTTGCAACATGATAGAAGCTCTGCAGGCCTTTGATCTCTGAGCTGTTCTTGAACTGTCACTTTAATGATGTGTCAAAGATTAAAAAGAGTTGAGATTAAGAATACTGGAGCCTGGGGAGAAGGAGAAGGCTGTTTTAAGCCCTCTGGGTCTTCTCTGGGTTTCTGGAAGCTTTTAGGTCCTCCCTGTGTACCCTGCACCAAGATATGTCTGAAAAGCAGGACAAATTTTTGAAGTCCTACACCAGGGTTTGCCTTAGAAAATACCTCAGAAAAAGCCTCTGAGCTCCCTGCACGGGCAAATCCCTGCCTGTTCCAGACATGCACATGCATGCTCTGCTTCAGCAAGTTTTTTTTTTGCACAAAAGGCTAAATTGAGTTGTTTTCCTGAGTTTTTCTCTGTGGGATGCTCTTCCCCTTTTCATGTCTGTCCCGTGGCTGAGTTACGAAACAGGGGATGGCGGCTGTAAAATAGACAGGTCTTCCTTAAAACAACCTAAAACTTCACAAAACAACTTCACTTTTATCAGTCCAAGACTGGCAGGAGGACATTTGGGCTCTCTGCAACTGCATATATTTCATTAATATCCCAGCCAGCTTTAATGGCATTACCATCAGGTTAATCTACTTTAGATTAATGAACCTCAGTTTCAGCCAGGCAAGCTAATTAACATGATTTTCTTTGAACTTGTTCTAATGAATGTATTAATATCATTCAGGGCTTCTTTTGGAGCTACAAGCAGGGCCATGTTATTCCTGAGGAGAGGCCAAACATTTTTTTCTTAGGGAATCATGTGCTGTGTGGAGTCTGAGGCTGCCTTGCCTTTGTTTTCTCTGGGTTGCACCTTCACACCGTGGGCAGAAAAGGCAGCTCTTTGGTTTGCACTTTTCAAGTCAGGAAAAGTTCAGGAGTGCTCTGAACACGCTCAGGATTGGACCCATTAAAGGAAAAAAGTTAGGAATATTTATTATTGATGAGCTCTTGTTCTAAAAAAAAAAAAAAGAATTGAATTAATTTAACTGCTCCTCCACCTTCATTCAATAGCAAAACAGCTTTGTGCTGGGATGGCCATCAGAATAATTTTAGGGCTCTTTATTTCCTGATTGCCATCCCCGCATCTGGTATAGAATAGAATCATAGAATAATTTGGGTTGGAAGGGACCTTAAAGATCAAGTTCCAACACCCTGTCATGGGCAGGGACACCTCCCACTACATCAGGCTGCTCAGTGCCTTGTCCAACCTGGTCTTAAACACCTCCAGGGATTGAGGGGGTATGCACAACATCTCCAGTCTTTCCCTACCCTCACCATAAAGAATTTCTTTCTTATATCTAGCTGAACCTCCTCTCTTCCATTTTACATCCATTATTTCTAGTCCTTCCATCACATATCCTATTAAAAAGTCCTACCCCTGCCTTTCTGTAGCCCCCCTGACACACTTCAACACAGAAACATTCCATGTGGCACAAAAGAATGGCACATTCCTTGGAAAAAAAAACTATGCTCAACTCAAATACCATGAGGACAACCCATGAGGGTATGTGTCTATAAGAAGACTTGACCATAAAATGGGTTTATTTCAGCCTAAGCCTCTTGAAATGGTCTCCTCACTGCCCTCCTCAAAGAAACATTAGGGGCAAATTGATGTTTCCACAACTCAGGCTGCAAAATGCACCCCATGGGATGAATATTATGGGAAAATTTTTAACATAATATCGGATGGGAGGACTAGAAACAATGGATATAAATTAGAGGGGGGTAGATTTAGACTAGACATAAGAAAGAAATTCTTTACAGTGAGGGTGGTGAAATACTGGAACAGGTTGCCCAGGGAGGTTGTGGATGCCCCATCTCTGGAGGTGTTCAAGACTAGGCTGGACAGGGCACTGGGCAGCCTGGTCTAGTGGGAGGTGCCCCTGCCTATGGCAGGGGGGTTGGAACTCGATGATCTTTAAGGTCCCTTCCAACCCAAACTATTCTATTCTATGATTCTATGAAAATGAGACCTACAGAATCATATAATGTGTTGTGTTGGGAGGGGATTTCAAGGGTCATCTAGTCCAACCTCCCTGCTATGAGCAAGGACATCTTCCATGTAATATGGGAGTAAAGCAAAGAGAGACAATCAAGGGGTTGTTGGTTGTCCTCAAGGAGTAATGCTGGAGAAGGTGGTAAAGAACCAAATCTGAGGGGTCTATGGTGGGCTGGGTTGGACCCAAACCTTCAAGAGGACAATCCAAGTGCAATTACATTGGCTTTCTGCAGCAAACCATGGGTGTTACAACTGTTCTAGGTGATTCTGTGGCAGCTTCCCATGAGGGTAAGGTTTGGAAGGCAGGTTCCAGGGCAGAGTTGGAAGGACGAAGAAATAACTTGCATCTTGGGGTCTCTCTTGGCCACCACTGTGGGAATCTTACAGGGCTGTTGTTTTGAACAAACATGAAAAATGCAGAGGGATAAACACTGTGGGTTTGTTGGGCTTCTCACCCTCTGCTTTCCTGACAGCCACAGCCATACCCCACATCCCTGGGGAGGCCACTGAAGAGACAGTCTTCTAAACTGTCACCTTTTTCCAGTCCCCAAAGACATTGCTGGACTGCTCTCAGCCTCCTGATGTCACAGCACAAGGCTTGGGAGAAGATTCCAAACCTAAGTCCCTGGACATGCACAGCAGGGACAGCAAAAAGTGGGGCTGGCTTAAATAAGCTCATTAACAAATCCTTCCTGGGATGGGAAGAAAACCACAGGTCCCATCTCTCCCAGTCACAATCCCTCAAGAGAAATAAAATAAGCAGCCAAGGGGAGAGGTTTGTAAAAACAAGCTGCCACACAGGTATCATCCAAAAATGGGGCACATGATGGTTTCCCCCAACCCCCACCAACCTCTAAGTACCCAGAGCCTGCCCTCAATGTGCCAGGCCAAGGAGGAGTTTATTTATAAATGCACATTTCTGATGAATCACTGGAGGAAATGCATACAGACTGGAGACAAAAGTCTGCTGTTGCTAAACCAAATAGGAAACGTTCTCTACATCTGCCTCTTGGGCTGCCATCCACTTCCCCTCACACTCCCTTTTCTGCTGGCTAGGGCTGTTTATTTTTGGGGATACTTTTGTTTGCAAAGCCAAACAGAGCTTCTGATTTTTAGATTTCTCTCTTTTATTATTTTTTTTTCTCTGTAAACAGCACTTTTCACTTATTCAAGCCTCCAAATTATTAAGAGTGGAAACGGGATGACCGTCCTGCACGGAGTTGTTTACCCTCCTTCAGGGAAAGCAAACCCACAGAGTGGAAAGAGGGTGGAAAAAACAACCTCATTAAAATGATATATTAAAAAAAATAAGGCTGGAGCTACCCTGTCAACTCTGAAAGAATCCTCATCTCTTTTCTATTAGGTTTATTTTAAATATTGCTAAATTGAAATAATTCAATCAGCTCAAATCGCCAACCCACTGCCTATATATAACTCAGCAGAGAGTTTTTAAGCATCAGGGACACATCCAGGACTCTCCTGTTCATTTGTCCTTGTTTTTCTGCAAACTGGCCCAACCAAAGAACATCTAAATGAAACAAGAATGTTTGCTTTCCCCAGCAGATTCCTAGGGATCTCCAAGGGGACTGTGAAGATTCACCCATCTCCACACAATAAAGAACCACAGCGTTGAAGAGACAACTTCTGTCCCATAAATGCACCCTGTGCACCTCCCTATCACAGAACCACAGAAGGTCAGGGGTTGGAAGGGACCTCAGGAGATCATCTAGTCCAATCCCCCTGCCAGAGCAGGAACACCCAGATCAGGTCACACAGGAAGGTGTCCAGGTGGGGTTTGAATGTCTCCAGAGAAGGAGACCCCACCCCCTCTCTGGGCAGCCTGGGACACTCTTCTCTCACCCTCACCCTGACTAAGTTCCTTCTCCTATTTCTGTGGAACCTCCTGTGTTCCAGCTTGCACCCATTGCCCCTTGTCCTGTCACTGAAGGTCACTGAGAAGAGCCTGGCTCCATCCTCCTGACACTCATCCTTTCCATATTTATAGACATGAATGAGGTCACCCCTCAGTCTCTTCTTCTCCTATGTACTATGATCATGTGGAACTCACCCTCTAACCAAATTTTAGACTTCTGTTACTGCAGTGAAATACAAACTAAGAAACCTGGAGAAGAGAAGGTTCTGGAGAGACCTCATACTGGTCTACCAGCACCTGAAGGGGCTACAAGAAAGATGGGGAGGGGCTGTTTGGCAGGACATGGAGACACAGGATGAGGGGCAATGGTTTGAAACTAGAGCAGGGAAGGGTTGGATGAGACATAAGGAAGAAGTTCCTCCCCATGAGGGTGGTGAGACACTGGAAGAGGTTGCCCAGAGAGGTGGTGGAGGCCCCATCCATCCCTAGAGACATCCAAGACCAGGCTTGCTGAGGGTCTGAGCTACTTGATCCAGTGCAGGATGTCCCTGTCACTGCAGGAGGTTGGACTGGATGGTTCTTTGAAGGTCCTTTCCATCCCAAGACACTCTATGATTCTAAGAAACGAGCTCTTTTTTCACAAGCCCTGTTTTTCCCCAACTGCTGGTACTCCCTGTGTGTGAGTGTGCATATGGGACTCTCACATCAGCTATTCGATCACCACTACTTATTTCAGAGCTGGAATGCAGAAAGCTGGCATGGCCTTTCCTTCATGAGACTTTAAAATCCTTCCAACCCCACCAGAGAGAGAGAATTCACTCTGCCAATTTTTTTTTTTCTTTCTCTCTTTTTTTTTTTCCAAGAGCTTTACAGAAAGTGCAATGCGTGCAAAACACAGTCTTTAACCGTTAGGAAAATACAGTAATTTGAAATGTAAGCAACAAAAAATAGACCCACAGAAAAAAAACAGAAACAAAGATAGATGATTTTATCCACTTCAGACTCAAGGGAGGAACAGAGGGGTAGCTATTAATGATAAACACTCCATTTTATTTCTGCAGGACAGAGCTGTGCCTATTTTTTCAGCTCACTTTTTAGAGTAGGTTAAAAAAATACCAGTATTGCCATGGAAAGATGATGCAAGCAATAACTTCACACTGTCAGAACAACTCCAGCAGTCAGTGCAAAGCCAAGGAAGATGTCAGCAAAGAACAAAACTTCTTACTGGGAGGGTAGAGGACTGCTGGAGTCTGTGGTTTGTAGGCACTGGAGGGGCAGAGCTCAATCTTCTGCAATCGTGGGTTTTGTGGAATGCTTTGCCTCCTCCTGACCCTTCAGAGCAGGGATCCAGCCAGGCTGAAGGAGCACTTGAGCAGTTTGACTTCTCTCAGGAGCTATTTGGTCCTTCATACCCATTCACTGGCCCACTGAAAGTCTTCTTAGGTATTTTACTGCCCTCAGGAGCCAAAGGGAGGCAACCCTGAGCGGGGTTTAGGGGCTTTACACTTGAAAAAGTAAATCCCCAAGCTTTCCCCCTGCCTGTGTTTTTATAAAATATACCTTTCCTAAGTGATAATAGAGAAAAATCCCCACACATCTGCTCTGCACCCATTTGAAGGGCAGCAGCGGGTTCTCCTGCCAGGTCTGGCCTCAGGAACTGGGGTCACATCTCCTGGTTGCCAAAGCAGCTCACTATGCCAGGGCTTCTAGAGGGACTCCAAAGCTTTCAGAACTGCAGAGGCTTATGTTTCAGTAACAGCCTGCTCCCAAAATTGAATGAGCTGTATCATTGCCCCTGCCAGAAATAACGTAAACTAAAGTTACTCTAGGAACAGGGCTTGGGTGACCACTTTTGGTGCCATTTTTCAGGGCATGCAGAGGAACTTGCTGTTCTTTTTTTTTTAAAAAAAAAAACAAACAAAAACAACCTGAAAAACAGCTCAGCTAATGAAAAACTGATAAGAAAATGATTGAAATGCCAAAAATTCCCTCTCACTCAAAACAAATGCTAATTCTTGCTGTGCTTTCTGTTTATTGGTTAAAAGCACATACCAGCCTGTCTAAATCTGTACTCAGTGCCCAGTTTATAACACCTTTGTGGCTTTTAGTTTCTCACCCAGACACATCAAAGCAGGGCCCAGTCAGCCAAGGAAAACTTCATTGTTAGTGTTAACTCACTCCAAGAAAAAGATTTTTGGAAGTTTAAGAATTTTTCACTTCACGGCAATTGTTGATTAATGAACCTCAATGGGCTGCAGCCTAAAAGGGGACTTTGTTAATAAAAAATGCTAAACAGCCCAGGCAAAGTAAGGAGATACTTTCTTTGAACTGAACTGATAGAAAGGTTTATATATATATATATATTAAAAAAAAATACAGCAACCTAAAGGCTGTGAAGATGGATTTATTCAACATGATGTTGTTTTGCTTTCCAATTCTGCCTCAGGCTATTTCTAGTTGTGGAAAAAAAATAAAATAAAACAATTACTGAGGACAGGAGGAGAAATCAAAGAATCACAATATAGCTGGAGAGATTAGAGCATTTGGGAAATATTCAGAAACAATACCTAGGAAAGGAATGGTGCTACCCCTGGCATATTACAACAGCAGAGCTCTTGTATCATAGCAGGAGAAGGGACCAAGGATGCGACACCTTCTAGTGGGGATGGGAGATAGAGGATTTTTTTCCTGACCCTTCCATGGTTTTGTTTGGAGAAGTCATCTGCCACCTCAGAACTTAAAATATGTTTGTCTGAAAAGAGGGTTAAATGTAATGACTCACTATGCTGGGATGATCCAAGCTTAATTCCTGTTTGTACAACATTTTAGGCTTCCCAGCAGAGAGGTACCACGTGGAAATGCTCCTTTTTTTTAATTTTTCTTTTTTTTTTGGTGCTGGTGCCTGCATGATTTATGCTTGAGCTAGTCACCAAGGCCAGTGGAGATACTTTGAGGAACCTGCACAGAGAAACTGAGCACATGCTTGGAGGTACCACCAGTAATCACAACTGGGAGACTCCAGAACTTCCTCTGATGGCTCAAATAGTGGGAAGAAAGGGTTCAAAGAAGGGGTTTGGTCAGCTGATAGGAAGCAGCATGGCCTAAAAGGCAGAGCAGGGTGACCTCAGCTACAACTTTCCACTGACCCAGAGCTCATTTTTAAGTTTGTTGAGGTTCTAACTGTTTGGGATTTTAACTAAGAATCAGGAGAACACCCAGGTTGGACATCAGCTCCTTGGTGCTCTTGGAGCCCATGTGAAGATGGACTTGGAGCATCTTGGTGTACTCCAGCCAGCTGGAACCTGCATGAAGATCTGGAGCTCCACTGCCAGAAAAAAAGAAAAAAAACATTTTTAAGTTTGTTGAGGTTCTAACTGTTTGGGATTTTAACTAAGAATCAGGAGAACACCCAGGTTGGACATCAGCTCCTTGGTGCTCTTGGAGCCCATGTGAAGATGGACTTGGAGCATCTTGGTGTACTCCAGCCAGCTGGAACCTGCATGAAGATCTGGAGCTCCACTGCCAGAAAAAAAGAAAAAAAACTCAAAACCTTGACCTTTTCCTTTGGGATTTCTGAGAGCTGAGTTTTTATGTGTTATTTTGAGGTGCCTATCAAAGACTGAGGGAGAAGGAATGTAGCATTATGGTAACAAGCCATATATTTAGAGAGGCTGCCTTGCAGTCAGAGGAAAGGGCTGTATTATGGAAATTATATGGGAAGAGATATGTCCAGGCATTGCTGGCTGGGCTCTGGAGTCCCAAAATCTTTGTGTGAGGGGTTGGTGGTTAGATGATGGGAAAAGAGCCTGCTGTTTGCTGTGGAATGTCCTCTCCCCCTATAAATTTCTGAGAAAGAAATAAGAATTGTGGGCTTTTATTAAATTCAGTGTTTGTATCCTGTCTTTGTGATAAGGAGCAGTCTATAAATCACAGAATAAACCAGCTGTAAATCATCATCCAAGCCATGAAAGCCTCTTGGGGGTCTTTAGCAGATCTTCTACCCCCACTGGTTCATAAGCACCATCCAAAATGTCACCCAGATACTTCTCCCCCCCCCCTCCCCAAGCCTATTTTCTTCATTTTGGGCTGAAAATTGGAATTCACAAGAGATCCAAAGCAAGCAGAATTTACCCCAGATGGGCTTTCAAGCAGCACAAGCCCACAAACCTCCTTTATCATGCAGTTGTCAGCATGGTGAATACCACCAGACATGGGCACACCTACTTCTCCCTTATTTCCATGGAGCACAGCTGGAATGGTGCAACAAGGCAACAAAAAAAGGTTGAAACCCAAGATGCTGGCAGCACAGAGCTGGTTTTTCCCCCCCTGAAAGCTTTCATGGAGCTCCACCACCACAGGAGCAGACCTCCATGTCAGGAGATGAGTGTGAACCTCAGCAGCAGGGGTCATCAGCTTCCCATGGGTGGGCTGCACCATGGACAATGAGGGGATTGCACAATGTTTGAGGGCAACACTCCTGGGGTTCCCTCTTCTCAGAAGCCTGATGACTAATCAGATCTGGAAGGAGCAGCTCAGCATCCAAGCTCAACACAATGGGTGAAGGCATCATCACATCCCACCTTCTAGATCCCTAGCTCTGCCAGGCTAGAATCCATCTTAGTTCCATATTTCTTTGGCCAGCAAACCCAAGTAAATATGTTTGCCAAATTTTCCCTATTTTTTAAGTGCTTACAGGAAAAAAAAGAAAAGAAAAATAAACAAATAAAGCCCAAAAAAATCCCAGAAGACTTTATCATTAGCCCCAAAAGACCAATTTTTAGTGGTGGCTTGAAGTCACCAAGGATTCCCAGCTTGTTCATCCTGCAGCCAAAACATTTTAGGCCAGCAGTGAGTAAAGGTAATGTTTAGGAAAAAAAAGCTTGAGTAGAACTCATATTTCTGGTCAAGAAATGAGTGACACTTAACCCCACACTGGCTCACACACAGCTTCAGATTTCTCTGGAGCAGACAGTGGAAGCCCATAGGAAACCTTCTCATAAATCAGGGGAAAGAACAAAAAAAGCTGCCAACACTACAAAGAAGATGCCATTTAATCCCCTTAGCATTGAGCCCTGTGGCTGCAAAAGCCTTTGCCAACTTTTGTCTTACACCAGTTTCTTTTTTTTTTTTTTTTTTTCCCTTTTTTTAAATTTTCATTTTTCAGCCATTCCCCTGGTTGTTTCCTGCCCACAGTCCCTCTTGAGTGTCTCTGCCAGGATTCCACCCTGCATTATGTCCACCCCATGGTCAAGATGAGGTGGACACCCACAGAGGGAAGTTGCAAAACTCTCACAAAGGTAACTATTTGTGGATCCCATCTCACTAGGGTTTTTTCTTTCTCATGCTTAGGAACAATCTCACTGGTACTTCTGAAGTCCCATTCCAATCACTACTTTTTACCAGATGTTACTCTGCCCATGTGAGACCACATCTGGAGTATTGTGTCCAGTTCTGGGACCTTCAGTTCAGGAAAGACAGGGAACTGCTTGAGAGAGTCCAGCACAGAGACACAGAGATGATGAAGGGATTGGAGCATCTCCCTTATGAGGAAAGGCCGAAGGAGCTGGGTCTTTTTAGAATCATAGAATAGTTTGGGTTGGAAGGGACCTTAAAGATCATCGAGTTCCAATCCCCCTGCCATAGGCAGGGACACATCAGGCTGCTCAGTGCCTTGTCCAGCCTGGCCTTAAACACCTCCAGGGATAGAGGGGACATCCACAACCTCTCCAGGCAACCCCTTCCAGTGTTTCACTACCCTCACTGAAAAGAATTTCTTTCTTATATCTAGCCTGAATCTACCCCCTTCCAATTTACATCCATTATTTTTAGTCCTCCCATCACATATCTTATTAAAAGNCACCTGGACACCTTCCTGTGTGACCTGATCTGGGTGTTCCTGCTCTGGCAGGGGGATTGGACTAGATGATCTCTTGAGGTCCCTTCCAATCCCTGAATATCCTAAACCACTGTAGATAAGGCAATTACAGGTACATCCACATCAGCAAACAGCTCCAAACAACGTGTTCTCAGCCAGTTGACATGTACAAACCAGGCTATCACTACCAAGGGATTTTTTTTTTTCAACAGATTGACTAAGAGAGGAAACACGAGCTGGGTAGTTTCTATGATGAAGCCAATCCTGTGAGGGTGAATTCATGGTAGATCTCACCTCGTGGTAAGACATGCAGAACCCTGGCTTGTTTGTTGTGTTACAATGCTCAGTGCAGGATTTGGCTGCCAATATGGGTTTGCACAGAGAGCTTTCACCTCAAAAGCAACTTCCATGTTGCATCAGGTTAATATAAACAGAAACAATAATGTCCTCCCACTGGTTCTTGGGTGAAATTGAGGCTTTTCCTTCAATACCACCTTTGCACAATGAATGAACAGCCAACTGGCAGTCCAAGGCTTTGTTTTTTTATTCTCCTGGCCACCTACCAATCACTGGAGAAGCCAACTTCAAAGGCAAAGCAGTGGGATAAAGGGCTGCCTCCACCATGCCAAGAATGCTTTTCTTAGACAGGTTGAGAATAGATGATGAGTTGGAAGAAAAAGAAGTATCTTTGGCAAACGTGGTTCCAACAGGTTTCACTGTCAAGATGTTCAATAAATGAAATAAATAGCAGAGAGGCTGCAGAACACTCCCAGCTGTCTTTCTCACCAAAAGCAGATCTGCTTGATCCTCTGTGAACATCCAGTGATGTGTGTGAAGATACCATCACAAATCCATCCATGGCTTGCCTTCATGGAATGAATGCTTTGATGCTGAACTGAATTTTCTTGTGATTTAGCAGGGAATGGGGAGATTGTATCTTTAAGGTCCCTTCCAATGTGAACTATTCTATGATTCTATGATTTCATGCGGAAAACAGCTGAAGGAAACCCAGGGGCAGCACTACCCTATGACCTGCTGTGGGAGGTAGGAAGGGACAGCAAAGAGTCTCTTATTCCTTCTTTTCCCAACTTGTAGCCTGTCAGCTGCCAGTTCCAGGTGTTTAACAATCCTACAGCAGTTAGTCCCAAGTAACACCTATAATTTGAGTCCCTGGGAACATTTCCTCTGGCATTTCAAAGAGTATGGAAAGGAATCTGAAGACCTTTCATCAGCCAGAGGCAGGTAGCCACTCTTGGAAACTCTAATTTTTTAAAAAAAACCCCATACCGATGCCTCCTGTGAATACTGGAGAGCAGAACTGGGAACAAACTGATTTCTCCATACTAAATATGCAGGAAGAAATGCAACAGCTCCTGCCCTCTGGAAGGTTTTAAGACCAGAACATCATATTCAAATCACTAATCCTCTCAAATTATCACCCGTGTGCTTTCTTACAAGCAGAGATTCCTTAGCCCCAGGGGGATGACAGCTCCTTTTCCTAGGAAGAGCACGTGAGGTCAGAGATGCAGGAGTTTTCTGCTCTGCCATTCTGTCCCTGCCATGTGTGGGAAGATCTGCAGCCTCTCTCACCTCACACCATGCTGGTCACTCCACAGAGAGTTGCAAATATTCACCCAATGTTCCATGGGATGAATATAATTTGCCAGATTTCATGTTTACTGTGGAATTTCTACACAGCTTCAGGAATCCCTCTGTTTTATAAGAAAACAGAGTGGCATATAAAAACACTCTCAGTGGTGTTTTATTTATGCAATTAACAGTCCACAGAATAGAGTGGACTTTTATGCACTCCCACCTCCCTGCCCCAAAAAACCAGTTTTGTTTGACAGACTGTTTTGTTCCAAAATCTCCAGGGGGGCATTAACCTCTGCAAAGTCCATGCCTGAGTTGAGAATTGGCATCACTGCTCCTTCTCCTGCAAAGAAAAACCAAGGGAGCTCAACACTGAGCCTCTCTTTCCCACTAGAAGGGATTCTTTCAGTTGCATCCCTCAGTATGGCCCTGTAAGGTTGCTACCACATCATGGCAAGTGGGAGGGTGGTCTCTCTGAAGGCCACCAGTAAGTTCTGGGCGTGAGACATGAAGACATGACAACAGCTTCTCTATGTCCATTTTCCCAGCCCTGTGCTGCTCATGGATCTGCAATTCTTCACTCTGTGAATCCCAGCCTGGAAACCCCACTAGAACCACTCAGGACACTGAATATCCAGCCTTGAGGGCAATTTCAAGCCCCAAGTTTACCAAAAGAGGACAAAATCTATCACGATTTCACAGCCTGCCACTTAAACTCCAGTATTCCTATTAATTTTTAGGATGGCCATGCTCTTCTTCCCTAAAGCAGAGTGCTCTGACTAAGTCAGTGGTGTCCAAAGTCAACCAGAGTTCAGAGATAAAGAACAAATATGAGATTTGGAGGAAGATAAAGAAGAAAAACACATGAGAACAAATCCCAAATGGTGACCAAGCTCCCTCTGAGGATTTCCTGGATCTTTTTTTTGCCTAATGCATCTCGGCTAAACTGGTTTCAGAGTGGCTAAAACCCAACATGAAGATGTCTACGCCGAGGCTGTCTAGGAGTTTAATTAGATCAATTTGAAGCTGATTCAGTTAAAGCAGTGAATGTTTAGTAATGTGGAGCAGACTTTGAATTTCAAGCACATCAAACCTCATTACATCTATCTTTTATTATAAGAGCTCTTCCCTCCCTGCTCCCATGGCAGATCCCTGCCTCCTGAGGTTTGGCTTGGAATGCCAACAATCCATCCTAATGCAGTTCAGACATTTTCAAGCCTGGCTGAGCTATCCCCAGAATAACCACTGATAGTAGGTGGCAAGCACCCGGAAATCATTAAGGTCTTTATTCTTCAGGAAAAAAAAAAAAACACAAAAAAACCAAAAGGTGGAGAAAAAACCCTCCAAAACCAATAAATCTAATGTGACCAGGATAAGTATCATGGGAGGAAAAGTAAGGGTTGCAGTGAAAAAAGGGTTGAAATCAACGCTTCAATATTAAAACATTTAAAAATAAGTCTTGGCATCACAGTGGACACTGGGCATCTCATGTCATGCACAGGTTAATCTCAGGACTAGGATTAACTGAGGGGGATGTTAATCCCATGACTGAGGCAGTTGACTGTGTTTTGCTAACTCAGTGTTTTGAAGACACTCACTGAAACAAGCGATGCTCAACTTGTATCTCCTCCTTATTAATCAGTTCTGTGAAATCATAGAAAGGTTTGGGTTGGAAGAGACCTTCAAGATCATCTAGTTCCAACCCCCCTGCCGTGCCCAGGGACACCTCCCACTACACCATGTGGCTCAATGCTTCATCCAGCCTGGCCTTAAACACCTCCAGGGATTGAGGGGGCATCCACAACCTCTCTGGGCAACCTCTTCCAGGNGAGCCTTAGCAAGCCTGGCCTTGGATGGCTCCAGGGATAGATGGGACCTCTACCACCTCTCAGGGCAACATAAGAAAGAAATGCTTTAAGGTGAGGGTAGTGAAATACTGGAACACGTTGCCCAGAGAGGCTGTGGATGCCCCTGCAATCCCTGGAGGGGTTTAAGGCCAGGCTGGATGAGGCACTGAGTAACCTGGTGTAGTGGGAGGTGTCCCTGCCCATGGCAGGGAGGTTGGATCTTGATGATCTTTAAAGTCCCTTCCAACCCAAACTATTCTAGGATTATATGTTTCAGTGTCTCACCATCCTCATGTGGAAGAACTTCTCTACTAACACCTGCAGCCCAAACAGAACAGAAGTCGATGGGGAAATTTCAAGATGGGAGAAAGCAAGAAGAGAAATGGTTCAGATGTTGTAATAGAAATCTCTCAGTGGGTCTGAAGAGGTTACAGAAGTTGCAGCTCCAATGTGGAAAGACCTGGCACTGCCCAAGGAGGAGCAGAGAGGGCAGGGGTGGAGGAGGGAGCTGGGCACCTCGGCCAGGGCTGCAGACAGGAGCCAGCAGCTCCAGGGGAGATGGAGGAGGAAGGTGTTTGCTTTGGATTCTGTGCCTGTGTTTTTGCTGCAACGCCCCAGGAAGACACAGCAGGGAGTGAACTGACCAGTCTGGTGAACTTTTTATATTCCTTTTGGCCTTTTAATGCCCTGAGAAGTGGAGGACTTTTTTTTTTATTTTATTTTATTTTTAAACATAGCTGAAGGGCTAAATTAGCATTTTGGCAAGGGAAGCAAGCCTGGAAGGCAGCAGAAAGGGAAGCAACTGCTACCTGGAGCCAAAAGTGGATGGAAAGTCAGGCAGAAATCCCACCAGTGCCGGAGTCCCATCCTCAGTGAAGAAGGAGAGGGGCCCAAGAGAAAAGCCTGTAGAAACCTCTGCCAGCTTGCCCTGCTGTTGGAGCACACATGATGGGACTACCTTTGGTGGGTTTCTCCTGAAAAGGGGGATCAGACCTTGCCTGGTGTGTCTTATCCCCATATATGTCCATCTTTTAAATCCCTCCAGGGATGGGGTCTCAACCCCTTCCTCATGGGCAGCCTGTTCTGATGTTTAATTTTCCTTTCAATGTCAAAATTTTTCCTAATATCCATCCTAACCCTCTCCTGGTGCAACTTGAGGTAATTTCTTCTCGTCCTATTGTCTGTTCCTTGGGAGAAGAGACTGATCCCCATGTCCTGCTCCCAAGAGTCCACCATGCCTCGGTCTAAAATCTCCAAATTCCATCTGACACCTTTGACAGAGTTCATGCTCATAAAACCTTCACAGTTCTTTTCCTGAGAGGCAGAGTTCATCCCAACCTGCAGCCTGCCCAGCTTTCCAGTGTCCACACTCAGGCAGAAGCATCAACAGAGCATCACCCTGGGTGACAAATATCCTGTCCTCATTCTTGTGCTGCCACTCACCCAACCTTCAGTTTTATGGACACAAGGCTTTGAGGAGCAGTGTTTTGGAAGGAAGGCTTGGTTTGGAGGTATCTAAAAGCTGAAAGCCTTTGACTGACCACCATGCTCACACAAGAAGGTCCAGCTTTAGTCCTCAGTGCTGCCTCTTTAACAGTCAAGTTTGTCCCTTCCCATGGCAAGGGGGCTGGAACTAGATGACCTTGAAGGTCTCTTCCACCCCAAACTATTCTATGATTCTAAGTTGTTCAGTTCCAAAAAAAAAACCATTTTTTATATAATGATGTGAGACAACACTGATACCCAGTGGTTGATTAAGTTAATTACAGTTGATGAATTATCCCACCTTGGTCATCTCCAGGACTGCACCTCAACATCTGGTTCCCAAGACCTAACTCTACAAGCAACAGGATATTCAGTTCCCACTCTTTTTTGGCACTCTTCTGGCCAAAACTGCTGCCAGAAAATGTTTTTTACTGGGAATCAAGTGCAAGTTCTACCCACTTTGCAGAGGCAAAACATTAGCTAAGGCAAAAACCAAATACTTTAATCATTCCACCATGACATTTGCATTTGCTTTGGCTAACAAATGCCAAAGAGGCACTACCAAAAAGCCAAACTGAATCCTGCTGAGGTCATGCCATGCTTTTTTTTTTACACCTGGGTATCACTTTTAAAACACAAACAGGTATGTTTGAGCAATTTGCAGTGGGGAAAAATCTTTGATTTCCCAAGACCAGAAAAACTTGGCTTAGCACAAATTGGGATTCCAAGCAGAAGGGACCACAGCCCTCTGGTGAGAAAGCTGCTATTTATTTTTCCATCAATATTTTCCCTTCCCAAGTACATTTAATTTGAAAGAATTAATGAACAGCAGAAACAAATCCCTGTATACCACAAACATCAGCCAGCCTACGGACCAAGCCTTTGCAGGGAAAGCCAGCGGGTAAGGTTGGAATTTATCAAAACATGAGAGAATAAACTATTTAATTATGTTAGGGTGATTGCCAGCATGCAACAATCCTAAGAGGCAAAAAGCTTCTCAAATTAGCCCGAGGGCAGCAGCAGTTTAGCATTTGCAGTTTGTACCATACATTTCAGAAGTTTCCTGAACCTCATTAAGTATCTGCTGCTCCAGAGGTCTGCCTAGTCTTCTTCCTACATTGATGAGATTGGGTAAGTTTGACCCAAAGTTGTCATTTTTGCTGTGACAGCTCTAAAGGGCTCTTTCCATCTGACTGACAGAGCTCAGCACAGTGTCCCTCTGTGGTCACTGTGTAAACTTGGGTTCTGCACAATTTCCAAAGCACCACAGAATACTGGCCCAAGCCCTAGGGCCACCAGATTGTCCTATCTGAATAAATCATGAAGCCAAGGGTCTGTAAAGAGCAAGTCACCAGGAAAGGGAGAGCTCAAGGAGCCACCTCATCCTGCAGGAACACCAGGAGATGTTCTGTCCCCATCAAACTCTGTGTTTTTACAGCACTGACCTCCTTAAAGGATATGCCCTGCATGCAGTTGGGTCTGGTTCTAGGTCACCAGGACTTAAAAAATCATAGAATTGACATAGAATTACAGATTGGAAGAGCTTTTTCAAATCATTCAATCCAACCACCAACCTAACTCTAACAAGCACCATCCCTAAACCATCTTCCTACACTTGGAGGCATCCCTGTTTCTAGAATTGATCTGGTAGGAAAGAAAACAAATCCCTTTGCAAACTTTGCTTTTAGGAATGAGCTGCACATCCCTCGTGCCTCTTGGCAAAGTAGAGATAGTGGTTCACAGTGGGTAGGGTCAGTATAAATAGATTCCAAATATCTTTATAAAAAAACAGGCACTGCTCTGGCCTGGCAAGGTTTCTAGTAAGATCTCCCACAAACTGCGTCATAACGTCAAGAGGATTTGAATTCCCTGTAATTGAACTGTGCTCTCTGTCCCACCCTTCAGTGCTCTCCTCTCTGAAAATTCCTTTGTTCAGCCTAAAGAGACGTTTCATTAAATAAGAAATAATTTCTGGGAGTGGTAATTACAGTCTTTTTTTCTTTTTTTTTTCAGAGGGATGATTCGTGACTGTTTTGTTTTCCTTTCTGCTGGCAAAAGCCAAGAGAATCCCAATGTCTTTTATTAGGTGTCAGCTCCAGCCACTTTTGGTGCTGCAAAACTCAGACAGGTCAGTTTTGATCAGGCTGAATCTGTTCAGATGATTGAAGTTAAGTCAGAAGCAAAGATTGAGGTCTCCTTTTCCCCACTAAATTTCCTGGGCAAGTCATTTATAATCATGTGAGATCTAAGAAGCACAAAATATCCTAAACTTCCACAAGGATATAAAGAAGAAACTAAAAAGGTTTCAGAACAAGATTCCTTCATTTGGATTTGAGCCAAGCTTTTGGGTTTAATACCACTGTGGGAAATCCTTAATGATCCCCAGAGCTCCCAAGCTCAGGTTCATGATTCAGCTGGAAGTCAATCAACAACTAAAAAGAGTAAAACAGCCACTTTTTTTTGGTAAATCTGAAAATAGACATTTGCAGCAAACAGTGCAGAAGTGTCCACAGGGGCACAATTTGTCTGCAACCTGAATGCAAGACCAGGATGAGGGAACAAACTGAGTGGGGCTCCTTATAGATTCACCTTCCCTAAATTTTCCACTGACACACTGCTTGCATTGGTCTCACTGCACCCAGGCAAGTAAAATAAGAATGAGAAGATAAGCCCAGCTTGCTCTTCCAACTCAGAATGTTGTAGGGTTTTACTAAAATAAGAGGCATCTCTGTGCCTCCTCACTTTCCTCCTCACACAAAGCCAGACAAACTGGTTTCCCCCTCTTCATCCCAGACAGCCACCAGTCTGTGTTATCAGGTGGTTTAATTCTTTCCTTTACACTCTTCCATCCCTCTCCCCTGGTTAAATCCTACAGTTGTGGAGGCATCTTGAGAAGAAGTGGCAAGAACACCATGGAAAGGAGAGGGCACAGTTTTTTGGCTGTGAATTACCTCCTGTTACCTTTCATCTTGATTTCTTTAGAAATTGAAAATTCAGTGTCACTCCATGCCCACCTCAGTGGAGCAAGAGGCAATGAGGGAGAAGGAAACACATCTTTTCAGCTGTTGAAAAGATGGACACACAGTCAAACAGGAACAGCCCTGAGTGGGACCACACCATCCATCATGTCCCCCTCCTCTCTCAGTCTCCCCACAGCAGTAACAAGCAGTACTTAAACTGTCCCAGCAAGCAAAGCCTAACTACTCAAGATTTCAGTATATTTATGCAATCCCATCTGGCTCAGAGCCCACACCAGCTTTATTTATCTAATGTCTGTGCTGTAGGCCATGAATTCATGGAGAAGGTATTATTAGAAGACAACATGCACAAAGGGGAAGAGAAAAGCAAGTGAGAAGTCCAGTGGAGGGAGGCTTTGCTGTGCTCCTGCCTCTCCTCAGAGGTGTCAGAGCCAGGAAAGTCACAAGCAACCCTAAGATGGAAGGTCCTTGAGTTGGGTCCCCATCACAGCAAGGGCTTGGTGCCTCCTGGGGACCATTCTCAGCATGGCAGGAGGCTGAGGATTACAGAATCACAGAATATCAGGGATTGGAAGGGACCCTCAAGAGATCATCTAGTCCAATCCCCCTGCTAGAGCAGGAACACCTAGACCAGGTCACACAGGAACTCGTCCAGATGGGTTTTGAATGTCTCCAGAAAAGGAGACTCCACAACCTCTCTGGGCAGCCTGTTTTGGTGTTCTGTTACCCTGTGAAAAAGTTTTTTCTTACATTTCTCTGTAACCTTCTGTGTTCCAGCTTTTACCCATTTCCCCTTGTCCTATCATTGGAAGTCACTGAGAAGAGGCTGGCTCCATTTTCCTGGCACTCACCCTTTAAACATTTATAAACATTAATGAGGTTCCTCCCCAGTGTCCTCTTCTCCAAGCTAAAGAGACCCAGCTCCCTCAGCCTTTCCTCAGAAGGGAGATACTCCAACCTCTTCAACATCCTTGTTGCTTTGTGCTGTACCCTCTCAAGCAGTTTCCTGTCCTTCCTCAACTGAGGGGACCAGAACTGGACATGATATTCCAGATGGGGGCTCACCAGGGCAGACATGAGTAGGTCAAGGACTCAGAAATCTCAAGGAATCACCTCTGGCATAACATGCTGAACCTACAAACATAATTTCTTAGTGCAGCCCTGCACAAAATACAACTAATAAAACACAGTCCTAAGCTGAAACTTCTCTTACTATACTGTTGCTTATTAAATCTCTTTTATTCCACTAATTGCCTCAGCCCAATTAATTATGCAAGAAAAGACATAAAATGAAAATTAATTCGGTGAAACCAAGTTCATGGAAATTATCCTAGAAGCTTAAATCAGCATTTCCCCAACAATTACAAGTTCCTCCAGGACCCTTTTTCATGTGGGAAGGAGTTTTGAGTCACTCCTTTGTGTCACCATGTCAGAAAAATGATGTTTCTTAGAAAGAAAAACATCTACAGAGACTTGATAGTTGAATGGAACTATTTAAATTTCCAACCAACATGGACCTAGAGGGGAAATGGGCTCAAGTCACCACAATGGCAGTAATAAAACTGCCAGTACATGGGGCTGTATAGACTCTGTGAAATTAAAAAGAGAGTGTGATCACAATAATTAAGGATGGCAAAGTCAAATGTTAATAAATCTTGGTGCTCTTTTGTATTCTGAATGTTGTATTCTGACAACTTTTGGATTCAGGGAGTCCCAAGGCTCAAAATCACATCAAAGCTCATGATTTAATCACTGGAATCTGCCATGGTTACAAATTGGGACAGAGATAGTATTTTCCTACCATTAATTTGGATATTTAAATGGAGGAAGGAGTTGGTTGGTTTCATTCATGGAGAAGTGGGTGTCCACATCTGTCCCTCCTCAATGGAGTGTGGAAGGCCTTTATTGTCATACCTAACTTTATTTCCACTGTTTTAATGTGGAAAATAGGGAGAGGTGTTGCATGTGATAGAGGAGAAGCATAAAAAATGTGATTTTCAGTCCAAATTTATAGTGTAATTTAAGCTTAATAGCTGAGCTCTCAGAGACTTGCAGAGATTTCTAAGCCCCCACCAATACCTTCTTACTTTTTTCCTTTAAGCATCTCATAATTTGGGTGCAAATTGGAAGAGGGGAGATTTAGGCTGGAGAGAAGAAAGAAGTTCTTGACTGTGAGGGTGGTGAGACCCTGGAAGAGGTTGCCCAGAGAGGTTGTGGATGCCCCCTCAATCCCTGGAGGTGTTTAAGGCCAGGCTGGATGAGGCACTGAGCAACCTGGTGTGGTGGGAAGGGCGGCTGGAACTAGATGATCTTGACAGTCCCTTCCAATATAAACCATTCTATGATTCTATGATTCTAAGTTTAATTCCTCAATTCTTTACATGATTCTTAAGCAAAATAAGAAAAAGTCCAGCTCAATCAAGGGGTACAATTCTGCCTATGCACATTCCTGCCTAGACATTATCAGATCAAAGCTATTTGCCACTGCGCACAAACTGCCAAAGAAAACCCCTTTTGTTGCTCATTAATATTATCTTCAGACTACAAAACATCCCATTCTCATTTAAAATAAGAGTTACCTCTAAATACGTCCTGCTTTAAGAGCTAAACATTTGCCATCCTGCATTATTGCAGAAACAGAATTGACTAATTTATATTTTCCCTTTTTTTTTTTCCCCTTCTTTTCTTTCTAGACAGGGGGAAAAGTGCAAGGTAAGGAACTTGCATTGCTGGGGCCTTAGTAATATCCGTCAGTAAAGCTGTAATTGGAGAGGGAGCAGTATTAATCTTCTGCATTGCCCGAGGGGCACTGCCAACATCCAGCAAAACCTCTATTGATGAGGAAGGATTCCAAACATGCCTGGATGAAAAATGAAAGAGATGAAATATTTACTTCTTTCACCCTTCCCTCAACCACGAAGAAATAGCCAAGACCCCAAAAGGCTGAATCTTCCACAGCCATCAACACCTTCATGCAAAAGGCAACACAGGGCACTTCTTCCACAACCACCTGCTGGAACAGGTCTTTCAAATAAACCCATATTTTTAGGTTTTTAATTTAAAAAGTGTTAATGGGAGCAGAGGACTTAATGCAAGCAAAGATATTGGTCAGCTTTCTCATCCCAGTTCATGATTCAGAACTTCTGTCTCCTTAATCTGCCGTCAAAGAGATGATTTTTCTTCTTGTTCTCCAGATTCCACCCTCATTTCCCTCATGGATGAGAGGGAATAGATGATTTTATACTGAATTATGATTTTTTTTTCAAATGAGAGGTTACTCTGGCCTATTACAGATAGTTGAAACATCTCCCTCAAAAAGTTGTTTTAGTGAAAGGGTATTTAATAAAAATAAGTGATATTGTTTCAACTTCATCACTTCTTCTGACTGTTCTTCCTTTGTTTTGCAATCATCCGCCTTATTAGAATTATCTGATGGCCAAAGAGAGAAAAACAGGCCATGAGAAGGCAATTGCTCACACAGTTATTCACTACTTCCAGGAGAAAACAGTTGGGAAATATTTTATAGGTCTGGAAAGCAGAACAGCAAAAAGAAATTGCATTTTTTTTCCTCTGTTCTTCTGTTTCTCAGCCACATGTGTCCACTGCTGTTTCCTCGGTTCTCTTTTTTCAGAGAGAAGCAAAATCCTGGATTTTGATTTCAGTGGAATAAGAACTTCATCCCATTTGTGTCAATTAACACAGTTCAGGCTCAGTAATTATAAAAGGTGATGAGTCTGACAGCACCAGCCACTAAAAGGCAACAGGGCATCAGCACCAGGGTCTTGCACATCACCCAGGGAAGAATTTAAACACACACTTTAAGCCAGAGAGCAGGTTTGCTGATGTAAATGTGACTCTACAAAGCAATTAGCATTAATTATGCACCTAAATGCTTCGCATATCAAGGCCAAAGTGTTTTGAAGCTCAGAGCCACCCCTGTTTGCCACAAGTCCTGCCTCACATGTGGCCACCACCACATAGAGTGGATCCTTCAGCCACCTTCAGATGATTGATGACTAATTTTCAAAGGCTAACAAGTGTGAATGCCCTATCTGTTAGGAGAAATCCAACCTGCCTATGACATTCTCCCTGAGGGAATCCCACCCACTATGTCACAACCATAATTTTTTTCTTTTTTTTTTAGTATTTTGCTTCTCATTTCAGGAAATAAAAGAAAAAGGGCCACTGCAGAAATGAATGGAGAACAAAGTGTTCCCCCACTAGGAACCGAGCTCTCCAACTGAAGGATATCTATGATTTCAGGACAGGATTTCATGGAAGTTGGATCAGAATGGGACAATCTAAAAGGCTACATAAATACTTTCCCTCTAAGGAAACTGCAGGATCTGAAATCAACTCATTGTAGCTTTAATCTGTGGAAGTTCATTAAAGTGGCTCCCAGGAGGGCAGTGGGATTAGTCAAGTCAATAAATGCAAACAGCATTTGCCAACACTGCTGTATTTATAATCTAGGGCTTTACACTTTGGTGTCCAAAACCCTTTAAACCAAGCATTGCATTGCTGTGCTCCTGGCTGAAACTGCTCTTCCCAGCACCACCAGGAGACTGGGAATTGGTGGATGTTGATTATATGACTTTATTTCCCTCTGAGCCCACGTGAAGGATGTTCTAAGAGGATGTGGAGCCAAGCAGGAAACACCTGAGCACTTCCAAGAGCAGGTACAAGTAAAAGTTGGATTTCCCATCCTTTCCTCACCATTGGGGAAACACCTGAGTACTTCCAAGAGCAGGTACAAGTAAAAGTTGGATTTCCCATCCTTTCCTCACCATTGGGGAAACACCTGAGTACTTCCAAGAGCAGGTACAGCTAAAATTGGGATCTCCTATCCTTTTCTCACCATTGCAAACACATCCTCCATCCTGCTGGTCTGCTAATCAAAACTAATAAAGGTTGGTTTTCCAGTTCTCTGACTCCCAGTCATTTTCTGTCCCCTTTTCCCCACGTGAATCTCTGACGATTAACAAAAGGTGAGTTGTTTGGCCTCCTTCCTCACTGTGGAGCTCTACCACTCCTGCTACCCCAAAGCAGTGGCAACAGATCCCTAGAATCACAGAACCATAGAATAGTTCAGGCTGGAAGGGACCTTAAAGATCGTTTAGTTCCAACCCCTCTGCCACAGGCAGGGACACCTCCCACTAGATCAGGTTGCTCAATGCCTTGTCCAGCCTGGCCTTAAACACCTCCACGGATTGAAGGTTCATCCACAACCTCTCTGGGCAACCTCTTCCAGTGTCTCACCACCCTCACAGCAAAGAATTTCTTCCTTATATCCATCCTGAATCTCCCCTCTTCCAATTTACATCCATTATTTCTAGTCCTCCCATCACATATCCTATTCAAAAGTCCTACCCCTGCCTTTCTATAGGTATTGAGAAGCTACAATGAGGTCCCCCCTGAGCCTTCTCTTCAGAAGCTGAACAACCCCAACTCCTTCAGCCTGTCCTCATAAGGCAGTTGCTCCAGCCTTTGATCATCTTCGTGGCCCTCTCTGGATCCCTCTCAGAGATCTTCACCCCTTTGCAAAACTTGAAACTGGCCAGCAAATTCAAAATCTGTTGCACACACACAGACACACACTCCCCTAGAGGCAGCCTGATCACACAAAGCTCATTTCCTTAGGATATTAGGCAAAAATGCCTCATTGAAGGAGGGTTTTTTTGATGTTTGGTGCACCTTTCTCCATTTCCTGGTTTGGTGTGAAACACCAGGGAGAACCAAAGACATCACAAGTAAAAGCTCGTCCCCAGAAGACTGTTATTAGCCTGGTTTCTAGAGCAACTCTTGGATGTATATCAAAAACAGAACCTCCTCCCCCTCTGGGCTTTCCTTGCCCCATGTAGATCTGTGGGTGGCATCTCTCAACAATCCCTCTCTGCAGGTCCTACAAGCAAAGCTGCCGACGCCAGGCTGCGTATTTTTAGCTCAACCTTCAAGCTGGAACATTCATGTCATCTCTCCCATTGACTCTTCCAGGAGCCTGGTCACGAGGAGGAACATCCCACGGGTTTAGCAATAATGTGGCATCAAGATTTTGCTGCAGGTAGACAAATGGATTTAGAGACAGCTTCTCTCATACAATCATAGGGTTGTAAAAGACCTTTCAAGGCCATTTAAGTCCCACCCCCTGCAGCAAACAGGGACATAGAATCATAGAATGGTTTGGGTTGGATGAGATCTGAAA
>VZTY01010031.1:41681-115898 GCA_013400935.1 Turnix velox
GTTGAGGTCTCCAGAACTGAACACAGTTCTCCAACTGGGACACAGTACTCCAGTAGAAATTTGTCAAGAATCAAAATACTAGTGAGTACAAACAGTATATCAAATTAAAAAAAAAAAAGGAAGAAATTACTGAAAAATTTAACACAATTAGATTGTTCCTCCAAATTTTTTCCACCCTGCTGCTGCTCAGTTGAGATGGCTCAAAGGTGCTCAAAGCTGGTGACAATTCCCAGTCAGGAGGAACATCTCTGGTGGCATTTTGCTGAGCCAGCTTCCCTGAATCCCTGCTGGAGGTGAGGAGACCTTATTCACCAGCACTTCTCACTTCCCTGGCTGTTCTCACTGCTTTGGTGGATGTAGAAAGACTCTCACAAATTTTAATGGAGAAAAAAAGAAGTAGGAAAGTGAGGAATGGTCATGGAAGATTCACAGATCACACAAAGCCCACAGCATCTGTGGGGCCATCATGTTTTTATGAACTGCTTGAGATCCAGCATAGAGCTTCTGGTATTGCAAGGAAGGAAAAGGCCAGTTCAGGTTCCTTCCTTAAAGGAAGAAAAAAGAAGAGCTGGAAGCAGGCAGGAATGTCTTCCAGTAACACATGCCTTTAGAAGGATCTGATAAATCTTGGCCTGGATTTATTTGAAAAGGAAAATTCACATAAAGACACTCCCTTGATCAACATAGCTGGAGTGGCTTATCTCTAAATCAACCCCAAAAGCTCCAAGGCACACATCTTTGAAATCTGAGCTTTAATGGCATTAAGAGGCTGAGAGACCACCAGTTTCAGACTCAGATCCTGAAAAGCAGGACTCGAACCCAAGGGCTTGATTGTATCCAGAACAGCATTTTTGTTTTCAGCTTGGGGGAGGCTGGAGAGCCAAGGGTCAAGCAGGAGGGAGATTTATTTACTGGCACTGAAAAGTAAACACCAGGCATTATACTGATAACAACCTGGCCCTGACAAAGGCCATTGGCAAGGCACATTCTTGAGGAGGAAGAGTTTCGGCTGCTGGATCCCTGCTTTGCTGAGGGGATAATGTAAAGCCATTACATTCTTGGGAAGTACAAACCAGGCTGTGTTTAAAGCAGCAGAAAAGCAGGGAAGGTGGAAGGGTGGGTAATGTGGGATCTGGGCTCAAGCTCTTGGCCAGCCCTTCTTCATTTCCCCAATTGATATAAACAGGACAACTTCACTCAGAAAGCAAACAAAGCAAACAAATGACTCACTAGAGAGCTCAGTTGGGAGATTTTGTTTTGTTCTCATCTACATTTACACAGTTACACTCTTCCATAGCATCCTTCCATTCATCCCACTGGCACAAGTGGGAAAGAAATTTATTCCAGAAAGGTTTTTCAAGGAAAATCCTTTCCAAAAGCAAAGAACTCAGAAGGACAGTGCCAAGGGAAAGAAAATAAGATTGAAAATCCTTACTCTGGGAGGGTTGGAAGGAGTTGCACAGACCTAAGAGTGGTGGCACAGCCCCATGAGAGCTGTAGTAAGCACTGGAGGCACACAAAGAACTTGTCTCCTCACACAGATGAGCCCTTCCTATCTTCTGGACTATGGGGCAAGTGCTCCTGATGCAGGAGGACAATGGGAAGTAGTAAGCTGTGTGAAGCTCTGCTGACTCACTCTTCCTCCAGCAGCTCCCCTCAGGGATCTGGGCAGGGAGGATCCACTCTGGGACCTGGGAATCCCACAAGGTGTGGGTCCAGCTTGAGAAACATGTTGATGGGACCTCCTCTGCCTTGGAAGCAGCTGTGTTTGGGGTGTAACCTTTGTGGTCTCACCTTCAAGCCACACATGTTGGGAGATGTGTGCAAGCTCTTACCATGGGTGTTGAGGCACATCAGCATCACAGGGTAGGTGCAATGCACTGTCATCCTCATCCATTTAGCCACTAGATTGAATTTCTAATATTTTTAAAATGCATTTAACATTTAAAAGGACATTTAAATGTTTACATTAGAACAAATTAAAAATAAAGAAGCAAAGAAATAAGTTCTTTACAATGAGGGTGGTGAGACACTGGAAGAGGTTGCCCAGAGAGGTTGTGGATGCCCCCTCTCTGAAGGTGTTTAAGGCCAGGCTGCATGAGGCACTGAGCAACCTGGTGTAGTGGGAGGTGTCCCTGCCCGTGGCAGGGGGGTTGGAATTAGATGGTCTTTAAGGTCCCTTCCAACCCAAACTATTCTCTTGATTCTATGAAATTTTGAACACAAATACCAGGAGGGTTTAAATTCTCCTAGAATAGGGTGATGGCTCCCTGAACGTCCCAGTCTTTTAATCTCTGCTTTACATTTTCTCTTTTACTTTGTTTTAAGGAACCTTAATGTATAGCACAGTTTGATAAATTCCAATCTCAGGTTTCTCAAAGAATTACCCCAATTTACTACCCTGTACATTATTTGCAGATTTTATTAACATTTGATGACAATGTGTCTTGGCCAGGAGCCCAGAATGCACAATGCACCTGTCAAAAATGAAGAGCCCTTTATGCCCATTGTTTACGTGTGACGTTTGCATTAATCATCACAATTTACTGCTTTTTTCTTTCTTTCTTTTTTTTTCTCCTTCCATAATGAATCTTAAAAATATTTGGTTTGAACTGAGTGTTCTTGAAGTTGTTTATGGGGTCTTGACAAACCAAAGGAGTGGATATTCCCATCACCTGTGAAACGGATTGGCCAGTCTCACCAGTAGAATCTTAGAATGGTTTGGGTTGGAAGGGATCTTAAAGATCATCTAATCCCACCCCCCCTGCCACGGGCAGGGACACCTCCCTCTACACCAGGTTGCTCAATGCCTCATCCAGCCTGGCCTTAAACACCTCCAGGGATTGAGGGGGCATCCACAACCTCTCTGGGCTACCTTTCCCAGTGTCTCAACCCCCTCACAGTCAAGAACTTCTTTCTTCTCTCCAGCCTGAATCTCCCCTCTTCCAATTTGCATCCATTCCTCCTAGTCCTGCCATCCTGCACCCTATTAAAAAGTCCTACCTCGGCCTTTCTTTAGGCCCCCTTCAGGTATCTTTATACTTATGTGGTATGATGCAGTGTTAAGATTCAAAAGGCCCAGTTATTTAGTAAAATTCTTCCCTAAAAAAACCAAAATTATGTCCCAATTTTCCCTGTGATAGCAACCTGGGCTAACACAGAACCAGATTCAGCTGCCACTGATACGGCAAAAAACGTAGAATCATAAGATCATCTAGTTCTAACCTCCCTGTCATGGGCAGGGACACCTCCAACCACACCAGGTTGCTCAGTGCCTCATCCAGCCTGGCCTTAAACACCTCCAGGGATTGAGGGGGCATCCACAACCTCTCTGGGCAACCTCTCCCAGTGTCTCACAATCCTCACAGCAAAGAACTTCTTTCTTCTCTCCAGTCTAAATTCTGGCAAGCCAACCTAGATATAGCAGCAGTGCATCTCTGCAATGGCTTTCATGCAGGTTTTGAAGGACAGAACAATGCCAGGCTATCATAGAAGGCTGGGGTTGATGCTCCACTGCCCATAAATCATAGAACAGTATGGCCCAGGTTGGAAGGGACCTTTCAGCTCATGGAATCCAACCATCAACCCAGCTGTGAGAAGAACCAGCCCTAAACCACATCTCTAAGCTCATCCCAACCAGTGGCTGCTACAAGAGACAACACACAGCACCGTGCTACTACCAGAGGCTGCTGCAGATGAAATATGGAAAGTAGCGGTAAGAGAACCTCCTGCTATTTCAACATATTTTTTTTTGGCTTCAGGGACAACACCGCAACATCCACAGATAGAGAAACACCCCAAGGCATTTTTTTTTTCATCCCCTGGGCTCCTCCAAAATAATAAAGGCAGTGTTGACAGGTGACAAACCACAATCTGCTGTGCTGGGAGATGAAGGGAGGAAAGAGTGATGTCAATCCATGCTGCAACCTCCTCCAGAAGAACCCAAGCTCGAGGAGCATCAAAGATGAACACAAATCAGTTACTCCCTTTGTTTAAATGCACAATTGCCTTCTGTGATCCTGTGTTTTGAACCTTTGCTTTTTGAACCTCCAACAATCGTTTTTTAATGATTAAAAACCTCAAAGTTCCAAGCCCTGGAAGCTGTCAAGATGAAAGAAGCATTTCTGTTTGTTTCACTCAGCAGCACATAGGAATTTAATGCATTGTTAGTTAATGTTTTGTATCTTGATCCTAAAGAAACCTAAAAAAGCATTTGAGGTTATAGAAAAGTTCAGCCTCAGCTTCTCTCTTGAAATTCATAGTAACCTGAGGTTCACACTTCAGCATGGTGGACTTCCACACTCACTTCACACACTTGTAGAACCTACCAGAAGATCTCCTAGCAGTCCTAAGGATCCTAAGGAAACCCAAAAAGCATTTGAGGTTATAGAAAAGTTCAGCCTCAGCTTCTCTCTTGAAATTCATAGTAACCTGAGGTTCACACTTCAGCATGGTGGACTTCCACACTCACTTCACACTCTTGCAGAACCTACCAGAAGATCTCCTATCAGTCCTTCCTCCACTTTCATTCACAGAGAGGACCTGAAATTCCCTGAAACACCATGAAAAGAAAAATTTCTCCCTCCTTCCCCCAGTAAATCAATAACCACCTCAGCTTTCCCTACAAATCTCCATTTCTTCTAACATTTTATTACACACTTGCACAAATTCCTTGGTGATTTTTTTTTTCTTTTTAAAATCTTTCTGGATGCTGCTCAGCTCCATTTTGTAAAAACATTTAAGGAAACCTCATTTGTGTTTATATATACACAGAGAGCAAAAGGCAGTAGGTAGCACAAAATAAACTTTCCCATAATCCTTATAAATCTGTCTAGTTTCATAAAATTGTTCTGCGTGGGAGAACGGTGAGGTTACTCTCAAGCCCTAATTGCCAGATTCTCTTGGCAATCCTTCCCACCTTTGCCTTGTCCTCACCCCTCTGCTCCCCTTTTCCTGCTCCATTCTGTCATCATTGTACCTTCATTCATCTAAACACTGATTTCAATGAACCTTGGAGGAAACACAACTCATGACAACATGAAATTGCAACGATGAAGATCTGGTGGCAAGTCTGAGCAGTAAAAAAGTCCTCCTTGTAGCTCACTGTGCATTTTGTCCTGAAGAGAAGACCTTTTCTCATCTATTTTCACCACAAGAAGGACATGGACCTGTTGGAGAGGGTCCAGAGGAGGCCACAAAGATGCTCCAAGAGGTGGAGAACATCTGCTACAAGGACAGGACTGGAGAAGAGAAGGTTGTGGGGAGACCTCATAGTGGTCTCGTAGTACCTGAAGAGGCTACAGGAAAGCTGGAGAAACATTAAGACAAGGGGCAATGGTTTTAAACTAGAGCAAAGCAGGTTGAGATTAGACATTCAAGAACTGGTTTCAAAACTCCTAAGATGACCACATCATGACAGAACATTGAGAATGACAGTAAGGCTTCACTTCACAGTAAGTTCTTCCCCATGAGGTTGCCCAGAGAGGTGGTGGAGGCTCCATCAAGCCTGGAGACATCCAAGGCCAAGCTTGCTGAGGGTCTGAGCAACCTCATCTAGTGCAGGATGTCCTTATCACTGCAAGGGGTTGGACTCCATGGCCTTTGTAGAGCCTTTCCAACTCAACACATATTATCATTCTATGGCACAATGGAGTACAGATCATAATTTTTGAGGGGAGAATTACCAAAACTAAGAATATACTCAGCAGGTTGCTATTCCCAAGCTTTTTCTAGAAGCTGGAAGAGCAGAGCTTGTCACCTGGGCTGAGTAAATCCCACTGCAGAAATAATCCTGCTGAAAGCAAAACCAAGGCTCTGTTTTGCTATCCTTCTACAGAGCCAGTAAACTAAAACAAGCCTCCTGAATTCACTTAAGCAAGGGGAGATTTCCCAGCCTTGTTTCATTTAGAAGAATGGCATTCAGCCCCCAGCCCCAAAAAGCAGCACTCGTGCCACAGCATTAATAAAAAGGAACTTGAGCAGACGTGGTGCTGCAGAAAAAAACACAAGCACTGAGTTTCTCTTGAAAAAAAAAAACAAAAAAAGAAAAAAAATTCCCCAGCTAGCAATGTAAAAGGAAAAATATGTGTAATGCCCTGATACAACTGACAAGAAAAACAGAGAAAAAGATTTATAGAGTAAATTCATTAAGCTTTCAACTCACATTCCATCGTTCTGGAGTCCAACTCAAATTACTGTATGAAAGCTCTTTCTCATGGAACTAGATGAAATTTAAGATTACTTTTAATTACAAAGGGTGTGGGAGAATGTTTTCATGGGAGACAAATGCCTCTACACCTCTTACCAGTGTGGATTTAAGAGGTTCACAACAAACAGAAACTGATTTATGAGCATCGGGGCATCATTGTGTCAGGCTGCAGCATGGTCTGAGACTTAATTTCTTTACTTTTACTGCCACGTATATATCTTTTGCAAGTTCTAATTGGAAATTAAAATGGCAGGACTTTTATGGGAGGAAAGTTTATTACTACTAATGGTTTTCCAAACTAGGCTGCAGCAAAAATATTAAACCTGGAGATGATGTGCTCTTTTTAATTTAAATTCAGCTGTACTTTCAATAACTTTGAGCATAAATCACAACACTGCCAAAGTGTTTCTCTGCTTAATCAAATGTATCCTGTTTATTGAATAAATAGTGGTCTCAACTGGGCTTTTATTCGGGTCTGAACAATTGTGTAGGAGTTATTAGCTCACACACAGGTTGCAATCCTTCTTTTTATCAAGATTGCCCACGTTTGCCAAGAAGAAACCCTTTCTACTATTGCCTGTAACCCTGCCAAACTTTTAACTATTTCTTCTGAAGCTTTCCACACTGTGGACTGATTATTTTTTTCCTATGGTTCAGTAACTTCAGATGAAAAGGGTTAAATCAAAGGAATAAAACCCCTTAGCAGCTTGTCATTAAAGACAGATAACACAATACATGTGCCAAGGGGTCAGCCCTGGGTTAACTGGGACATTTCTGAACATCCAGGCACTTGACTTTGCAGAAAAAGAGCCATCTCCTTTTAAGGTGGCTCATGATTTTAAGTAACTAAAAAAAAAAAAAGCTTGTGCCTATGTGCTGAACACTCATTTGCAGCCCTTCCTTTTAGTGCTAGGGGAATAAACCCACCAAAATTCAAACATGCAGCTTTTGCCCACACAATCACAGAGCATCCCATGTTGAGATGAAGATGCTCTGCACGTGAAAACAAGATAAAAAGAAGCCACAAGGGTGAGGTTGGTGAATTATCAACTGGTCTAGAATTTAAACGTTAAGTTATTCAATCTTTTTTTGGTGTTTTTTGCAGAAAGGTGTAAAATATTACTGCATTCCACCCTGGAAGTCTTCAAGTGGCAGAGGAACAAGGAACTGATAGGAATGCAGAAAGGCTGGTGCCTTTCCAGGGTGGAAGGGTTGTAAGAAAAGAGTTTGGACAGTTATGAAAAGACCTCAAAATAAAAATTTTGTGTCAGTCACTGCTGTTTCAAATTCAACTAGCAGAAACAAAAGGTGTCCCTCCCCATGACTGCGGGGTTGGAACTAGATGATCTTTAAGGTCTCTTCAAACCCAAACTATACTATGATAAAGGGGAGCAAAAGCCTTAGAGTGTGATCTGGGCTGCCCCAATGCTAACCTGGCTGTAGCACACTGGGATTTTCCTCCATGTCTCAAACATTATTTATCCCCATGTCTTCTAAATACAATACCCAGATCATGTTCTGCAACAAGCTTTTTTTTGCTGCCTTCCATCCTCTTTTCAGTTTTCACAAAGGGGTGGAGAAGAGCTGTAGCAAACACCACGATGCAATTACAGGGTCATTAAATCTGGTGTAAGTCACTGCTGGCACCGTGTCCCTCTCCACTGTGGCTTGCTCTTGCTCCCTGCCCCGTGCCAGTGCTCTGAGTTGTGACCCAGAGCAGGGAACCCATCCAGCTGAAAAATAACTCAACCGATGAAACAGTAACGTCAGCACAAGAGAGAGAGGAACAGGGGATGAACAGCAACAGCTTCGGGGAGGAAGGATCCGCCCTTCTCAGCAATAGAGCAGATTAAAGGAACCATAGAAATACAATTGCAGACTTGTTAAATCTTTCCAAGCTGCAAGTAACGAGTTCTTTTAGAAAAGGACACTCAGATTTGCTCTGCAGGTCCATCATATGAGTTTCTCAGGTTGTGGCTGTGACTTTAGGATCATAGAATAGTTTGGGTTGGAAGGGACCTTAAAGATCATTGAGTTCCAACCCCCCTGCCATAGGCAGGGACACCTCCCACTAGACCAGGTTGCTCGGTGTCTTGTCCATCCTGGCCTTAAACACCTACAGAGAGGGGGCATCAACAACACCTTTAAAGATGTTCAGATAGGATGAAAGACTTGGCATGTTCCAAATGTTCTGCAAAGGTGGTCTCACCACCCTCACTGTAAAGAATTTCTTTCTTATATCTCAGCCTGAATCTCCCCTCTTCCAATTTACATCCATTATTTCTAGTCTTCCCATCACATATCTTATTAAAAAGTCCTATCCCAGCCTTTCTGTAGCTCCTTCAGGTATTGAGAAGCCACTATGAGGTCCCCTCTCAGCTTTCCCTTCTCCAAGCTGAACAACCCCAACTCCTTCAGTCTGTCTTCATAAGGCAGTTGCTCCAGCCCTTGTCCATCCTGGCCTTAAACTCTGGCCTCCAGGGTGGAGGCATCTACAATACCCTTTAAGATATTCAGACAGGATGAAAGACTTTGCTCATTCCAAATGTTCTGCAAAAGCTCATTACAACTGTCTTTCACAAAAGAACTCAGCAGATCCCATACAGAGGTGCAGGCTCTGCAGGTTGAGAGTCATTTTATCTCCCTGGATCTTGCTATCAAGAAAAAGCATTTCATACTTCTGGACTTCTACAGGGAATATTCCTTCAGACTTTAAGGCAGGACCCCAGCACTTCCACTCACAGATATGGGATTCAGAAGCCATTAAATTACAGAAAGATGAATGGACATGAAGAAATGACTTCTGCAAAGCAAATGGTCTCATTGAGCTGATGTCCAGGGGAACACACAAGCACAGGAGACTCTCTGTTACTGTCCCTTCCCAGCTGAATTTTTTCCTTGAGCTGAGACGATGATGTTATTTTGATATTAATTCATTTTCCAGACAAGAACAAGATCTGCTTCAGTAATAACTGCTGTTTAGCTCATTGGGTGTGCTGTCTATCAACTTACAATTTTGGATTGGTAAATAGCAGCTTTCAAGTGTCAGCATCTTCATTAAATACCAATTTCACTTGCAAGAAGACAGTGCAAGCTCACAATTCCCTTATTCTCTGATGTTTCTGGAAGCTGGATGGGGGCAAAGCAGAACTGTGCCCCCATTGTTGCTAAAAGTTAAGCTCTTAGCCAGAAACACTTTTGCTTGAAGATTCATTGCCTGTGTCACTCTTCACGTGGAAGAGCTGTTGTGAAATAATCCTTCTGCTTACAAGAACTTAAATAGCAGCAAGCATTGAGCCACTCAGGTAGGAGAGAAAACTGCTCAGATGATGAGTGAAGGACAGGACAGCCCTAGGAAGACCAGCACCCTTGAATCACAGAATCCTGGAATTGTCCAGGTTGGAAGGGAACTTTTAGATCATGGAGTCCAACCATCAACCTAATTCTGACAAGAACCAGCCCTAAAACACATCTCTAAGCAATGTGTCTGCCCAGCTCTTAAATCCCTCCAGGGATGGCTGCTGGGCAGCCTCTTCCAATGCTTGATAATCCTTTCAGTGTCAATTTTTTTTCTTAATCTCCACCTTATCCTCCCCTGGAGCAACATGAGGCCGTTTCCTCTTGTCCTGTCACCTGAAGGGACAATGAGTACACAAGTTTGAACTTCCTCCAGAAGACACAGCCTCTAGTTCTGTAACTGCACAGGAATTCCTGACAAACCAGAAGGTGAACTTTTATTTTCATTCACAGAAAGTCAAGTGTGTGTTTTCACACGTAGATCCATAGGGTTGCTTTCTGTTCCCTTTTCTTGGGAGGAGAAGGTGATGTTTGGGTCACATTAACAAAGTGTCACACAGAATCACAGAATATCAGGGATTGGAAGGGACCTCAAGAGATCATCTAGTCAAATCCCCCTGCTAAAGTAGGATCACCTAGACCAGGTCACACAAGAACTCCTCTCCCCCAACTGCAAAAGTGTGATTTTTTACAGCATCTGCTCAAATTTTCTTAAACCATTCCCAATTATCATTCACATTGTTTAGCTTAGGATGAGTTTTTTGTCTTTTTTTTAAATTATTTTTTTTCTTTTCAACCCCCTTTGCTCATAATTGCTTTAATCTTTGGGAAAACAGCCTTTTTAAAGAATCAAGTATATCCATTATACAATTAATGACTCCCAGTGGCCTTTCCCTAGCGTGAGATGTCTTGACAGAGAGGGGAAGTGGAGCAGATTTATTTGCAACAGCACTTCACAAGATCTTGTTTCAATTTCTTGGCTTTCTGGGACAAGTAGGTCGTTGCTTATAAACACCACTGACATCAAGCTTTCATTATTTTCCTCAAATTAAAAAAAAAAAAAATCAAGTGAAATGTTAATATTATTATTTGTGTTTTCACAATGTTTTAACACTCCCTTTACTGGTCTGATTTCTGCCTCCTCCACAAGCGAGGAGCAGGGAATAGGGAAATAAATACTGTAAAAGTGAAGGGTGGAAACCAGGAAATAGGATTATTCCTGTTTTAGCAAAAGAAAGAATTGAGGCACTGAAAGATTAAATGACTTGCTCATAGTCACAGAGGGAAATTGAAGAAGAATCTGGGATTGAACTCAGATCTCCCACAACACAGGCCAGGATTTTAACCACAAACCCATTCTTCATCTATAATGAATGGCTCCTGGCACGCACATGCCATGAAGCAGCCAGGGAAAGGGACACTTTTAGACAGGACAACATTAACACTTAGTTACAAAATGGTCACTGTCCCTTGGACCACAGAATTCCACAGAAAAGTTTGATGAGATGATTAATCAATTAACTCTGGATTGATTCCCCTTATACAAATGGTATGAACTCCGATTTGCTGGAATAAACACATCCAGTTCAAAGATGATTTTATTTATTTATTTTTCTTTTAAATAGAGCTCATTTTAAAATGGGGTGAAGTTTTCTGGCATTCTCCAGTCCATAGTTCATGTCATGTACCATACAAGAAGATCTCCGTGTTCCTGCCAAACTTGCAGCCAGCAGAGTCTTTTATTGGTGATAGTTTAACATCACAGCCTTGTGAGAAAGGAGGCATTTCCCATGATCTATGGGTAATAATTTTCTTATTGGCAAGGTCATTGGAAAATTGCAAAATATTTTGCCTAAAACAGAGGGAGTTTCATCCTACTTTTTGCAGGAATGTGCAGAGGGGGGAGGGATTTAAAAAAATAGAAGGCAGTTCTGCAGTTTCCAGGGGATTTCTGTTAAAAGATAAAGAAAAAAAAAGAACTTTTTTGTTTCTAAGTGCTAGTGATGGGTACCACAAATGGAACAGCCTGAACCATCCTTCCTTCTTGAGCTGATTTCTAAAGCACAGCATCCCATCCTAAAATTCACAGACCCAAACATGCAACTCAGCAGGGAAACAGGGAGAAATTCTTTCTAATGTGTCCCCCCCCCTCCTCCCAAATTGTCACTGAGGGCTGATCTTGGGAGGAAGTGGGGGAGCAATGAGTAATGGGTGTACAGAGGTGGCTTAATGACAGGCTGTGTCCTGTGCATCTCCAGCCCCCATTTGCTGTTAAACCCCACAACTAAGAAGCCTCTAATTTAAGCCAGATGCTAAATAAGCCTCAAGAAAATGCAAAGTCTGAGGCAGAAAAGGTCTCTCCTTCCTCAACAGCTCGAGGAACCACTGCTTCTGCTAAGTTCAGCTGCTGAGACTTCTCACTGGCATTTGAGGAACAAAAATTGCTGCTGCGTGAAAAGTTGAAGCATCCACACCTCACCTTGGCTTCTGGCCTCTGGCCAAACACGAATTTGGACACTGGAAGGAAAGTTTGCCATCAGGTTCTGCTTTGAAGACTTGCTCTTTGCTCAGAAAGAGGGGAGAGTCTCAGCACATTGCTGGAGGAGCACTTTGGGGACAAGGTAAATGAGGGAGGATGTGGAAAGCTGCAGGAAAAGATGTTTTAGCAGTTCTGCGCGTTTACTGAGGAGCTCATGACATTTTCTCTCCTCCTAAATGAACTTTACTAGTGAAGAGAGGGGGCTGTAAAGGAAAAATTAATGTGGCTGGGTGTCCAGACCTACTCATCCTTCATGAGATGTGATCTCCTTCCCCTTGCCTTGTGTTCCTTCACACTGAGGGCTCCAGGGGCAGAGAAGTTGCTGTTGCTCACCCTGGATCCTGCTGCAGCTGGTCAGAACAACTGAGATCCAGCAACAAGCCATGGCTTGTGTTTGGGAGCTGCTCACATTAAATAAGGCCAGGATGATTAAGTCTTCAAGAGTATCACCAAAACTGAATTAAGACTATTATCCCGCCAAGGGTACGTCTCTTATTTCCTTTTTTGGTTCAGGAATTCAAGATGTGTGAAAAAAAATTGTGTTTCATTTGTAACATCATTAATGGGAGTTCCTGAGACTCCTACCTAGCATCAGAGGTGGCTTCAAACTTCCTCAAAGCTGGATTTGCAGTGCTACAATAGACTTTTATAGCCATATAAAGAACATGTATAGTTCTGCCCATCATGGAAATGATTCTCAGCTCTGAAATAAAACCCCAGATCCTTGTCTCATGGACCAGGGGTGCAGAGGCCAGATTTGGCCAATGAGATGAGACAGATGGTTCTCCAAAGTCTGAATCTTTGAAGGATGCCACTTTTCATTGTGAAAAAAATCTCAAAAACTGGTAGATGATTGTGCTGTCCCCTTTGTGACAAAGCAAAGGGCCCATTAGCAGCATGATAAGACAAATTCCACTCATGGTAGCTACATCTGCAACCCAGCACAGCCCTTTTATCCCCCAGCTGCTCAGAGAAAGACCTGATGTGAGCTGGAGTGATGCTCTGTCACAGCTATCATCTGTCATGACCCCAACTCAGTAGCAGACCTTAAAGCTGTCTGGCCACAATTGGAAACTGCATCTGGAATGGGGATACTCAGGGAGGGATCTTCCAGGAAAAACACATTAGACAACACTTTAAAAAAAACAAAAAAAAAAATACATTCAGGAGATTCATAGCTCAGCATAAAGTTTGCAGCTCTAATCCAAAATGCTCAGACAGTAAATCTTGTTGATGCAAAACCAAGTCCTTGTCCTTGGGTAATAGATCAGGCGGCGGCTGCAGGTTTTAGGATGAGTTTGTATAAATTTATCACCAGACTCTCAACCTGGTCAAGAATTTCTCCCCTTTCCTCCCAAATCTGCTTCTCCACAGAAACTCAGGTAATAAACATCATCTGTTACAAATTACCCAGCGTGACTCCCACCCCAGTGCCTCACAGCTGGCAGGGCTGTAGCTCTCTGTCTCCATGGCTGGAGGCAGAAGTGGAGCTTATATATCTCCAAATATTTGCCTGAAAACGCTCTCTTTGGATCAGTTTTTTTTCTGACATTTGCTTGAATAGTTTTCAAGAAACACCCACCCAGCATTAGTTATTGGGCTGCACAGAGAAAGTCATGCAGGCTGACATGCCAGATTGCAAACTCTCCAGCAATATATCCTCCTCTTGGAGGGATGGACACCAATTACCAGGGAGGCTGGTATCAATTCCCAGTAAAATTCCACGTAGAATCATAGAATAGTTTAGGTGGAAAAGGACCTTAAAGATCATTTAGTTACACCCTCCCTGCCATAGGCAGGGTCACCTCCCACTAGATCAGGGTGCTCAGTACCTGGCCTTAAACACCCCCAGGGATTGAAGGTTCATCCACAACCTCTCTGGGCAATCTCTTCCAGTGTTTCACTACCCTCCCCATAAAGAATTTCTTAATTTTATCTAGCCTCAATCTCCCCTCTTCCAATTTACATCCATTATTTTTAGTCCTTCCATCACATATCCTATTAAAAAGTCCTACCCCAGCCTTTTTGTAGCCCCCTTCAGGTATTGAGAAGCCACTATGAGGTTCCCTCTAGCACATCCTTGCAGGTTCACAAGAGCATCAGTGAACTCCCAATCCATTTACAGTTCCCATTAATAGCACTGTGACCACATGCAGGCACACAGGGATGCTTTTTCCCTTCCATCCCTCCCCATGTAGAAAGAAGAGTAAACACCTACATTATTTTTTTAATCCCAGGTAAAAGGGTCCAGTGACCCATTTTCAAAGCACTCAGTGCTCCCTGCAGACACCTGCCAAGATGATGGAGAACTATCCCATTATCACTCAAAGAAGATGTTTGTCTGTCCTTTTCCCCCCTCTTTTCAAGGACCATTTTCATTCCCTCTCACAGTGAGTTTCTCTGTGTTATACTTTCAATACAAAGATCTGGAATAATGTGTCCAGTTCTAGGGCCATCAGTTGAAGAAGGACAGGGAACTGCTGGAGGGTCCAGTGCAGAGACGCATAGATGATGAAGGGATTGGAGCATCTCCCTTCTGAGGAAAGGCTGAGGGAGCTGGGTCACTTTAGGTTGGAAAAGAGGACACTGAAGCGGGAACTCATTAATGTTTATAAATATATAAAGGGTGAGTGTCAGGAGGATGGAGCCAGGCTCTTCTCAGTGACCTTCTATGATAGGATAAGTGGCAACGGGTGCAAGCTGGAACACAAGAAGGTTCCACAGAAGTAGGAGAAGAAATTTTGTCAGGGTGAGAGAAGAGTGTCCCAGGCTCCCCAGAGAGTGCGTGGGGTCTCCTTCTCTGCAGACATCCAAACCCCACCTGGACACCTTCCTGTGAGAACACCTGTCTGGGTGTTCCTGCTCTGCAGGGGGACTGGACTAGATGATCTCATGAGGTCTTTTCCAATCCCTGACATTCTGTGATTCTGTGAAAGATGAAGAACTGCTTGAATGTGCTCCACACAACCCTATAATGCCTTCTGTGGGAAGCAGGAGGGGATTACTTATCCTTTGCTTGAAGTTGCTGCTTTTTCTTGCCCCCTATCATTTCCCTGTCATCCCATGTACATGCAAGTCCACTGAACACAGAGCTCAGCTGGACAGAAGCCAGTCTTATATTAATTCCTACTCCTTGTTAACTCCAGGATTTCACAAAGCTTGGTGTAAGAGCTAATGAGAAATCAGAATCTGGCGCCATGGCTGGAATGAAATCAAACCATGAAGCTCCAGCTTCCCGACCTATTATAAAAATTACAGTGTGGAAAGTGAATTTAATGGTGCAGAGTGCTTAATTGTAATATCAGTGAAGGCTTTGATCTGGGTGACTCCTGACATCACAGAATGAGGAAACTCCCTTAATGATCTGAAAAACCACACAAATGGTTGGGGAAGGAAATTTGGTTTATGCCTATATATTAAAAAATGTTATTAAGTCTTGGGGAGAATTTTATTTTGGAGGGTGGGAGGAGGAGTGTTTGAGAAGGGATGGGTACCACAAAGGGAAACGGAGGTTAGGTTTAAAAAAACCAAACAAGATATGGAGGACATTTCTACTAGGATGGAATTATGATGGCCTGGGATGACTTTGTAGGGGATTAAAATATGTGCATGTTCTTAGCAAGGCCTGTGTTAAGTGTGAGATGTTTCTTTATCCCAGAAACAGTTTAGATTCATTCCTCTGCTCTCAGAGTTCCTTTTACTCCTTGATGGAGGATGAAAATCCACCTCCTTGGCCCACTGGCCAAGGCAGGACAAAGCAAATCCTTTTCCAAAGCATCTGAGGCCATTTGTTGCATATGGAAAAAAAAAAACCCAGAAAGATATATGGCTCCACTTACTCTTTCAAGAGACAGAATGGGAGTTCCCACTGATAGAAACAAGCCAAAAGAAGCAGAGAGGAAGAAACTTTCACCCAAGGAATCACACAGTCATCTTCCTGTCCTTCCTCCCCAGTCTAAACACTTCAAATCCACACTTTAGCATGAGACCATACCTTCAGCTGGCCATGAAGAATAAACAGAGTCTGACAAGTTCTACCCCTTTTATATTGGATCTTTGGTGTATCTACTTTAACGTCAGAGATGACATTTCATTGAGCCAGGTCTCCCAAAAGCAAGAATTTCCTGCACCTTAGGCTGCTGCCAGAGCTGATCTGGCAAGATTTTTTTCATAGTCTGATGTGAGAAACAGAACTTTGAGCGATGCCAAGGTGCAAGAGTGATGTGTGGCTTAGGAGGAGAAAAGGAAAAAATACATATATTGGTATCACTGTAAAAATTCAAGTCAGTCTTGAATGCTGGGGGAAGAATCAGAATTCACAGCTACCTGGTTTCCACAGTAGAGCTCAAGGCAGGGGTAGGACTTTTTAATAGGATATGTGATGGCAGGACTAGGAATAACAGATGTAAATTGGATGAGGGGAGATTCAGGCTGGAGAGAAAAAGAAAGGTTGCCCAGAGATGTTGTGGATGCCCCCTCAATCCCTGGAGGTGTTTAAGGTCAGGCTGGATGAGGCATTGAGCAACCTGATCTAGTGGGAGGTGTCCCTGGCCATGGCAGAGGGTTGGAACTAGATGATCTTTGAAGTCCTTTCCAACCCAAACCATTTTATGCTTCTAAGCAAGCTTCCAAAGCCATCTTCCTAGATGGAAAGAGAAATTAAGCCAAATTTTGAAGAATTAAAACTTACAGCTTCATCCTGTAGGTTACTGTCCTTGCTCAGCCCTGCAGGGAATCTCCTGAGGAGCTCATCTCAGCCTGAGGTTAGGTGGGAGGCTGTGTGAATTTTAACTCAAAGCTCACACCAAATGTAAGTATTGAAGATTTCTGGCTATGAAAAGAATCTTTCTTGGGGTCTGAGTCTACCCAGAGCCAGGTGGGATACAAGTCAATTTCAAGTGAAAACTTGAACTGGGTATCCTGCTTGTTTCTGGATCCAAATCCTTTGGTCCTTACAAGAAAGCTCTAGAAGATCAGGAAACAAGATACTTCATATGAGATGAAAAACGGACATCTGTCAAGTAAAAAAAATATTGCAAAATCTAATTCTGTACCTGCAAAGACACCTTCCAGGAGGTGGAAAAAAATCCCAACTACATTCAGTCTTTTTGGCACATAAAACTAGATCTATGCAACCATAAACCAGAGTAAATGTTTGGCTCTTAAAATGATGGGAAAATTAGCACAAAACAGAACTTTTAGTCCATTTTTTCACCCCATCTATAAGGGCTTTCCAGTTGTATTCTGCATCATCCTTCTTTAGTGTCCCCATCATAATTTTCTTTGCCTTCCTCACCAAAGCAGTGTGGCAAGTGCTGGGCTTGCCGCAACACAGGAATCATAGAATAGTTTGGGTTGGAAGGGAACTTAAAGTCAGGAATCATAGAATAGTTTGGGTTGGAAAGGACCTGAAAATCACCCAGTTCAAATCCACCTTCCATAAGCCATCTCAGTTCTGTTTGCCACTGGGTCAGGACAAGAACCCACCTGTCTCTATGGTCCTGTTTCCTTGATGGAGTATTTTTTGCTTTTTTATCTGTTTTAGCCCAGAATTTCTTTGGGGGCAGGCACCTACTAAGGCTGAGATGTCTCAGGTAGAGCCATCTGCAAACAAGGTAAGATAAATGCCTCTCGTGCCAAGTACATTAAGTGCAGTGAATTTACTTTTCCCCAGCGGCTGCCCACTGATACAGGAAATCTAATCCTAAATCTCATTAAGTTTTACAAACAATTAGGCCTCTTTCCCCAACAAAGTCACAATCCTGGACCTCTCAAAGTTTATGTTTTATTTCTCAATTGCCCTTTTTTTTTCTCTCTCCAATTTCCCCCCTCATGCCCTCCCCACCCTTGTGATTTTCCTTTTGGTAAATATTTCTCTGTTGGAGAAGTCTAGCCAAAAGAGATTTTAAAAAAAAGAAAGTGAGCAGGAGAAACAGAGTATCAATCATTTACCTTCCATTCCCCAGGGAAGAGGTGGGGAGAAAGAACAGCAAGGTAAAAAGTTAAAAAAGGCAGAACCACAGCAGAGTTCTTTGAAGATCATCCAAATCTATTTCTTCCAATGCTGAGGCCTTTGCAACTAGTGCCAGGACTTGGAAGGGGGAAAAAAACCCCTCAACTAATTCACTTCCAAAAGTGAATTTTTCAGCATCAAGCCAAACTACTCAATGTTAATTTGGTTATTTGGCAAAAAAATAACAATAATACTAGTACCTGAACTGTTGCCATCTGCATCTAAAGGATTCTAGCCAGCCCATTTCCCGGTCCAAGAATGACAGCAGTTACCCTCTGATTATTAGAAAAATTGTTTGTTATTTTAAATGTCTATCATGTAACGAAGCGTTGCATGGTGTTTGGAATGTACTGACATAAAATCTTCTACAGCAACACAGGATGAGGTAAGAAAAAGCTATCTATCAACTGGGTTGGAACCAGATGATCTTTAAGGTGGTTTCCAACCCAAACCATTCTGTGATTCGATGGTTTGAGTTGTCTAAACATTTCAGAGGTCAACTATTGGCTCTTGTTTCCTGTCAGCTTTAATTAAACGTTAAGGAAAGTGCTGGTGGGATGGCTTCTTGTCATTTGTAACCTATAAGATTAAAATGTTAAACAAAGAATGCCTTGAATGCACAGGAAAAGCTCTCCCAGTTAAGTTACAGGCAGATCCTGGGGTGAGTGATGGGACAATCCCAAATAGACCAACCCAGCTTTCTCCCTAGGGAAAAGCAGAGATCATTCCAGCCAGAGACATGGTTGGGGAGAAGGATGGGGAGAAGCAGGGAAGGAGGGAGCAGAGCTAAGAGCAGTGTGTGGTGTTGGGCTGAGCTTCCCTTCCCTGCAGCCAGAAAGGAGCCCTGGGGAGCTGCTGCTCTGAAGAAAGAGTTCTGGGAGGAGAAAGGAGGGGGAAATAAGGCAGAGGTCTCCACTCACTGCCCACAGACACATCAGGGATTTGGTCCAACCCCAATCCCAGCATCAGGCTAGGAGACAGTGTACAGCCAAAACTCCCAGTGCAGCTCAGTCACATCTCTTGGTCACCTTATCCATGAGTTATAGTTTGGATGACTCCTGAAAGTCATGCCTTCAAATACCAGGTTTAATTCAAAGCCTAATGAAAAAACACATTGAAAGCCAAAGGAAGGGTGCTGCTGAGATGTTTGTTTGTGCAGGGATCTCTCTTTGGAGAGTCAGTCGTCTATTTAAAGCTTTCAGTGATGGGCTGGGCAGGTTGGAGATTTTCCTCCTGATTTAAAGGCTCTGGGTTGCACCATGGAGCTTTTGTCTTGGCATGCAGCAGAAAATAGTTACCTCTTTGAGGACCAGCATCTCACCAGGCTCTTACCCTTTAGACAAGAAAGTCACCATAAGATCATATGCAGCCAGATCATAGCATGGACTAGAGGAGGAGGCCATGAAGATGATCAGAGGGCTGGAGCACCTTCCTTATGAGGACAGGCTGAAGGAGTTGGGGTTGTTGAGTCTGGAGAAGGCTCAGGGGGAACCTCATAGTAGCTTCTCAATACTTGAAGGACTTTTTAATAGGGTCATGGATGGCAGGACTAGGAGTAATGAATGCAAATTNCCTTGGAGGTCTTTAAGGCCAGGCTGGATGAGGCATTGAGCAACCTGGTGTGGTGGGAGGTGTCCCTGCCCATGGTAAGGGGGGGTTGGAATTAGATGATTTTGAAGGTCCCTTCCAACCCAAACCATTCTATGATTCTACGAAAACAGGGATAAGGATTGTGAAACAGATGACAAATTCTCCTCTTTCCTCTTCTGAAAGCCCTTTCATACTCAGGAAATACTGGAGGATTAATCTATTCTCCAAAGAAGGGAAAAGCCTGCAATTAAGAGGAGCTCAGTTGGTCCTTGCCCCTTATCTCAGCCTCCCCCACAAAAAACCCAGGCAATCTCCATAAGGAATAACTTATGGAACAGGAACCTGGTGTGAATGTGGACTCGCAGTGACGTAGCTGTGAACCAGCAGCACCAACCACTGCCTGGGGCCCAGACTAAAAACTTTGTCCAAATGACACTGAGGGTCAGGATTGATATAAACACAATGGAATTTTTACTGATTAAGGCCTTTCCTCCCCACACTGGATATAGGATTTCCTGTACTGGAGCATTTTGGAGTATATTTGTTTGATGCCAGGGAAGGGAAAACTCTCTCGTTCACGGAGAAGAGAAAAACATGTCTGGTGGAGTAAGGAAAAGATAAAAAGCAAAGAATCCTATGGAACAAACAGCAAAGGAAGCACAAACAATACAAGTTGGGGTGACCTGTGTTACTACTGACCACCCTCTTCCCCAAGGAAGAAGGTGAGGAAATCCCAAGCCTATAGACATGACAAAGGGGAAGAGGGAGGAGAGAGTTTTGAGCATTTGCTTTATTAAACCTAAGTTTTGGGTTCTGAAATAGCAGGAAAAGCCCACAGGATTCTTCTGCCACAAAATCAGAGGAATTTGGAGGATCACAGAATCCTAGAGATGGAAAGGACCTTCACAGGCCATCGAGTCCAACCCTCTGCAGTGAGCAGGGACATCCTGCACTACATCAGGTTGCTCAGAGCCCCAGCAAGCCTGGCCTTGGATGTCCCCAGGGATGGAGCCTCCATCACCTCTGGGCAACCTGGGCTAGAGGGGAAGAATTTCCTTCTAACATCTAATCTGAATCTGCCCAGCTCTAGATGATAACCAGCAGGTTGCCACCAACCTACCATGATCAAGGAAGCTCCTCAGAATGGACCTACTAAGCTTTCTGACAATTAAAAATCTGCCTGCCCTGGTCCACACAGTTAAAATTCAAAATGCAACTGGGAAACAACTTCCAAACCACCAAGCACATGGAGATGTAGCAAGAATGGTCGTGACAAACATGAGGGCCTAGCTACTGATTAAATGCAAGAAATGAGAGTTGAGCTCAGTCCAACACAGAGCTGGGAGCTCCACAGCATCACTGGGAGTACATTAAAACTCCCAAATGAAGTTCTGCCTAATAAAAACTCCTCCATGCAGGACACATCCTGCCACTCATGTGATATTCCACCAGAGGACTGGAAGAATGAAAGTAGTTAATGGTGCTGAGATGACAAAACAGATCTCCAGGATATCTTTCAGCAGGGCAAGCAAAATAGTACCAAGACTGTTAGTGATCCTGGTGAAAATAAACAAATGGACCCCAGTGATGCTCAGATTGTACCCAGAGGCTCTGTGGGTGGTTTGCACAGCATTAAAAGGTAACAAGGATTCTTTTTTTAAAGCAAATTGGGCCAGTTAGAAAGAAGTGAAAGAAATAGGCATTGCAATAAGTGGGTTCTTCTAGGAGATGCATGAACTCAGTGGTGACTTTATGGAAAAAGGCATCAATACCTCAGCTGCTCATCAATCACAAAGATCACACCCTTGTTTTTTGTTATTAGAGTGGAGGAAAATACAAATTCTATCCAAAAGGGGTTCCTCTGCTCAAAGCTCTTCACTCCTCAGGACATTCTTCAGCAGGCAAGTACCTGATACTGTGTATGGAGAGCCTGGCTTGTGCCAAAGCACATTTAATGAGCAATAGTGCAAAGGTGGTTTGAATACAATGTTCACAGGGAAGGCTGCAATAGGCTTGGAGAACTCCAAGAACAAAGAACTAATAAAAAAAAAAAATGAAGAGGAAAAACAAACAAAGGGCCTGGACAGCTTTCAGAGGAAACCAAGTGTAACCCTTGAAAGGATTGCACGGCTGCTGGCAAATCTTCAGTTGAGTAGAGACCAATATAGTGATACTGTCTCAAGCCTGGGGGAATATGGAAAAAAAATTAATCAATATTATACTGTTGTGCAAGCAGATCATATGCAACACAAAAGATTACTCCTTCAGAGAAACCAGTAAGCTCTTGCTGAGGATCCTGGAGGAATGCAGTTGCACAATTACAGAAATTGAATTCAAAAGGGAAAGTCACAAGAAGCTGAGTGTCACTCACTAATCTTTTTGGCCAAAGAGTTAAAAGTGAAGCAAAGCAGCTGCAGTAGATGGTTCAGCTGGTTTTTGTCGAACTGATCAGTTGTGGGCATCCATTTCTTTCTATTTTCTTCTGAGGTTGGACACAGTGCTGTCCTTCCTCAGACAAAACTTCACTGTAAAGACAGCTCTGCCACTCATCATGCAGAATTAGGGGTCTAGATCCTCATCCTCTCCCACTGGATGTTATCTCCACTGAAGATGGCAACAAAATTCAATTTACACTCCCCAATTCAATCTTTCAAATCCTTTTTTTAAATAGACATCAGGTACACACCACCCCAGTAATTTGCTGAAATACTTGCTGCCCAGAAAGAGATGTTTGAACGATCAAAAGAGCAAATTTAGAGGTTTGTAAAATCCCATCTGAATACAAGAAGTTAAGCAAAACACCGTTGTGGAAACATTTCTGATTCCCGTCCAAAAAAGCCTTCTATTTCTTATGAAGCCCTTGCAATTGACAATGAGGGGATTCTTCCCTGTGGTCTCGCCCTCACTTTCACCCTACAAAGTCCTGCTTTATGGAGGCAGAGTAAACACTGTGTGCAGCGTTTTCCTAAACAAAGCAGAGGGAAAAAAAACCCAGATCGATGTCTATTCTGCTGCCAGCAGATATGGAGTCAATTAAAAAACTAAAATATACAATAACTTAACTCTTTGCACAGAGCTCCACAAATATATTAATACTGAGGGCACACTAGTATTTTCCAGAGAAGCTTTGAAACACCCTGCCTTGAAATAGGCTCTCAATTTTCACATTTTGAAGGTGAATTTGTTGTTCCAAGACCTGAAAAAGCAGCAGGTGGTCCCCAGGCAGCTCTCAGTCACTCACTCTAAGTTTTCTCCTCAGCCAGTTCTTCCAAGGATATTCCCTCAGTTTGTCTTTTCCTGGATCATGTGCCCTGAAGGTAGGAGATGCAAAGAGGCAACAAACTTTCTCTGGACTCCTCACCCCCAACACTCTTGTCTCCAACTTTGGGAACATGGACACCAGATGGTGCACACTCTCCTGACAGATTCAAGAAGCCCTTGAGTTTCCAGAAGGAGAAAGAGATTATAGATGAGTCCCCCTGCCATGGAGTGGATGTCTCTCCTTGACCACAATGTCACCTCCAGCCTGTGGTCATGCAGGTGACAGCTCCATATCACCTACAGTGTCCCACAAAGGGTAGCAAAGGGTACAGGCAAGAAGGGTGAGGATTTACAGCTCCTCCCACTAAGGCTGCTTGTACAGAGTCTGGTCTGCCAAATCTCTCCTAGATTTGGTCCAGCACACGAAGCCAGAGGAGCTCTTGTCCTGTCACAGTCAGTGGTTCTAAGCAACAGCCACCCTTGCTCATAGACACAAGACCTGGTTGCACACAGAGACAACTTTACAAAGATGAGCATTCTAATCCCACAGAAATCCCACTGAAATGAGCAGTATGTTCTCTTAAGTGTGCCTTGCCTTGCCTTAGTAAGGTGGAAACAGGCAGGAGGAGGCTGCAGGGACAAGGAGAATCTCCTCACTGCTTAGAATTACAATCACCCCAAATGACAGCCTCAAAAGCAACCAAAAGCACACCAGTGTCATCCATGGATCCCACTAAATGAAACCAAGCCATATCTGTCCCCACTCGTGCCCAGTCCCAATTGCCCTGTGTTGCAGCAAGGCTTCCTACCACACACATGATCCTAAGAGTTTCAGAAGGTGTAAGTCTTGGTTTGGAGGTTTGTTCACTTGCTTTTATATGTGAAACCACCAGAAAATTTCCATTTTCTAATCACAGAATGGTTTGGGTTGGAAGGGACCCTAAAGATCATCTAATTCCAACCCCCCTGCCATGGGCAGGGACATCTCCCACTACACCAGGTTTCTCAATGCCTCATCTAGCCTGGCCTTAAACACCTCCAGGGATTGAGGGGGCATCCACAACCTCTCTGGGCAACCTCTTCCAGGGTCTCACCACTCTCACAGTGAAGAACTTCTTTCTTCTCTCCAGCCTAAATCTCCCCTTTTCCAGTTTGCATCCATTCTTCCTAGTCCTGCCATCTTCTGGACCCTATTAAAAAGTCCTACCCCAGCTTTTCTCTAGGCCCCCTTCAGGTATTGATAATTTTCCACATTTTCTTCTCAATGGGGGAAAAGCAAATCCTGCAGCTAGGAGTAATTGTCATTCAATCTATAGGGCCGGGTTAGATTTCCCAGTCGGTTTCTCAGCTTCCAGGGCTGAAAGGAAAGATTTCCTTCGGGACCTGCAAACGATCCCTCCATTCTGTGACTGCAGTGTATGCACAATTGAGAGTAATACAAGGCAGAGTTTACCCCCATAGCTTTGGCATGGCTATCATGAAGCTATATTAAGCCATTCCCCAATATTTATTGTCAACAGCAGCGAGATGAGAAGATGCCTTGCCTCCTGTTTCAAAACTTAATGGCCCATTGACCGCACTTCCTCCCAAGCACAAACTCTGTGTCCCATGACACTAAATCTGTGCCATGCTAATGAAAAGCCCTCTTTATTTCAGGCCAGGATCCAGAATGGAAATGATTTAGGTCACAGCCACTGCTGAGTATTTTAACTCACTAACACACTATTTCTTTAGTAATTAGAGATGAGGTCCATGGCAATGCCAAGCAGCACGCTGACCTAAACATGCCCATCTATTCTGGATACTCTCCTGGAGATTTTTATTTAACACATTTCAAATTAAAGTCGAGGTGGGAATGAAAAACTCTCTGGACGCAGATGAGTGCATTTCCACTACCCCCCTTTTTTTGGTTTTTTTTAAATCTTTAACACAGCAGTATTTTATTTCATGTTCAAGACACCCAGATGAGATGTGACACCAGTGACAAGCAGGGATTTAAACAGGGTCCTGCTTAGCACTACAAAAGAAGAGTGATTTCCCCCTCACCTCTCCTGAACAGAACTCTTTGGGCTCATTCAGAGGGTGACTGGGGGAGCAGCATTACACCCAGAGGTTAGCAATAGCTTTCCTCCTGTTTTCATGTTTGTTATTTTTCTAACCTCTTCAATCTCACTTTGCTGAAGCAGAGGAAATGAGGTAAATTGGTCCTAACACAGGCCAGGAATTGCGTTCCCGCTGCTAATGTGGGGCTTTAAAGGAGCTAAGGGAGTGGAACAGTAAATCTCTGGAGCCCAAATTTCTTGTGATAACACTAAATTTATCCAATGTTTATTGCTAAGATACACAGTGTTATGGTAACACAGAGGAAAACAAGTTATAAGGTTTTCCTTTAAAGCATAAAGAACCTCCAAACTTCTCATGTTGCTGCCTACATTTAAGCAAAGACATGGTGATATATCTATAATAAAATTATGCACTTACACCCTCTTTTTCACTCCTCTGACAGTGCTCCTTTGTCACTTCACTTTGGTTTTCCTCATCAAAAGAAAAAATATAAGCCTGTTTTATGGATTTTTACATATATAGATGCACACAAGTGATCCTACATGTTTTATATAGTATTTTTTAACTCAAGATCAGCATTCTTCTACTTGATTTGAAAGCATCTCCTTCTTTCCACTATGGGCACACAAACCAACCCCTCCAGTCTTTGCCTCTATCCTAGTTTTGATAAGGTGTTTCTTACTGTGTATCTTAGGTTAAGTATTAACTTACATGAGAAACAGATGTTTCCCCTTTGCAAGGAAAAGCATCTTTCCAAAGGTCATCAGAGGGAGAGAAGGACTTCCACAACTCACGAAAAGGCCTGGGCAGCAGCCACTGGCCCTTCTGCATTTTTAAGATCTTTTTTCACATGGCTTTTCCTCTACTAAGAGTTTTACAGAGCTTTCATCCCACTATCTGCAGAAAGTATTTTCCATACCTTTATTACACTGAGATTCATTGGTTGGGCCATTCCAAATACCACAAAAACCATTTTGTTGGACAAATTCAGTCCCAGTGCTTATTCCTAAAACATAACTCAAAATATTTCAGCGGCGCCTCCTCTCCTTTAGATGTTTTTAATATTGGATAGGGAGATTTGCAGGATGTAAGCTTTATAGCCCGTGAAGTTTTCACATCTCCAGGTGGAATTGCTTAGCAGTTACGAAAAAGAAAGAAGACTTCAAAAAAAAAAAAGGAAAGAAGAAGAAGAATTGAACCTGCTGCTCCACAAAAGAGAAGTTAATAAAATCTAAAGAACTGTGAAATGAATAAAGTTATCCTTGCTGGTTAAACTCAATGGAATTGATGATCTGAGCTTCAAAAAGACTATATTTGTGCCAGGAATAAAGAGTTCCCATCCCCTTACAGGACTGCATTCTCTTCAGGAGGCTAACAAAAAGCATTAACAAATAATAATGGCTAACTATGCCTATGTGCAAAGATAAATTGCATATTCAGACCATCAGGAAGAGCAGAGAATGGCACAGAGCAAAATCAGGCATCAGCACCCACAGAATTAACAGCCTTTCATGTGGAATCCTTGATAAGAGCACATGCATACACCCAGTTCGAGGAAAAGGGAGATCTAAAAGGAGATTCTCACCCTGGATCTGTCAACTCCAGTGTGTGACTACAAGCAGGCAATAACTCTGGAATTCTTTCCACTGCCAGCTACGAGAATATTAAATCTTTGAACAAGAAGACTGAGGACCTGTGAATGCAGAGCTATGTCTTGCTAACTGCCTGTTCTCTGAGGATCTTATCTGATCTTACAGAAGGTCTCAGATCTGTTCCTGGAAGACTTCACACACGCAAGGTGGCACGGTCCCAGTATCACAAGCATTTAGATCAACTTTAGATCTTGCTTAAGAACACTGGATTTTTTCCCAAAGCAGAACATCTTCCTGAGATTCCCTGCCTGTTGCACACACCAGCACTAATGGGTTGTGTCCCTGTGCTGAGGAGGGGGAGAAACATCCCCATCCTGGTGGGCCTTGTCCATGTCTACTCTGCCAACACCCACTTTACCTCCCAGAGAGGAGGCAGAAGCACACCAGGGAAGGGCAGAGAGATGCCAAACCACAGGGTGGGGTGAGGAGAGTGTCTGCCCCAACTCTGCAGCACCAGGAGAGATAGCATCAGTGACTAATGACTTCAGTATCATGCACACTGGGAATTATCAGCAAGTCACCCAAAGGGAGTGCACAAACAACCCCGTGCAGCTTTGAGCTGAACTGGGACTGGTCCCGGGTCTATTTTGTGCTTTAAATAAACAGAATCAAAGTCCAAGAGTTAAAACTCAATTTTCAGCTCTTAAAAACTGCCAGTTTCTGAAATCACGCAAGCAAGGGATAGAAAAACAGATAAAAGCTGAAAGTGAACACTTTCTAAGAGCTCATACCGTTGGTTAATGTCAGAACCAGAGAGCATTTGTCTTTTGTAAAGTTAGATGAAGCCTGGGTTTGGCTGAACTCACGTTGTCTGGTCACTTCTTGCTTCCCCAGCGAGAATATGAATGGTTTCTATTTAGAGAGATTACAGGTAGCCATAAATTATCACCTAAGTGTGGGCTGCCTCGTTGGCCTGAGCACCCTGCCAGCTCTCCACATCGCTGCATGGCTGATGCTCTGGCAGCAAAACCTGCCAAGTCTCGGGCCACGTCAACTCAGTTTTTGACATGTGTTATGTTGATCACAGGGAGCCACTGGCAGGACCCAGGCAGGGAAGAATGAAGCGTTTTTTCCCCCATCTCTCATAGGTATTTTTCAGATGACTGCATTCCTGCATGACTGCATCACCTTCTTTTTAAACAGTCTTTGCCTCCTCGCTGCCCTCCAATAAAATATCTTCTGTGACCAGGCAGCTTAGACTGTCCGTGCTATCTGCTGCTAGAATAGGCTGGAGATAAGAAAGAATTCTTTACTTTAAGGGTGGTGAGACCCTGGACGAGGTTGCCCGGAGAGGTTGTGGATGCCCCCTCAATCCCTGGAGGTGTTTAAGGCCAGGCTGGATGAGGCATTGAGCAACCTGGTGCAATGGGAGGTGTCCCTTCCCATGGCAGGGGTTGGAATTAGATGATCTTGTGTTCAGTTCTGGAGACCTCAACATAAGAAGGACATTGGGCTGTTGGAGAGGGTCCAGAGGAGGCCATGAAGATGATCAAAGGGCTGGAGAAACTGCCTGATGAAGACAGGCTGAAGAAGTTGGGGTTGTTGAGCCTGGAGAAGAGAAGGCTCAGGGGGGACCTCAGAGTAGCTTCTCAATACCTGAAGGGGCTACAGAAAGGCTGGGGTAGGACTTTTTAATAGGATATGGGATGGAAGGACTAGAAATAAAGGATGTAAATTNTGTAGTAGGAGGTGTCCCTGCCCATGGCAGGGGGGTTGGAACTAGATGATCTTGAAGTTCCCTTCCAACCTAAACCATTCTATAACCTTAATTATCACCTGCACATCAATTGTGGAGCTTTGGCTTTCAGGCACTAAAAGTATTAATCACTAGATTTAAGCTTACCAATAGGATGAAGGGTTTTAATCTACAGCAATGGTCTTAAACTACAACATTGCAGGTTTAGATGAGACATGAGAAAGTTGTTCCCCATGAGGGTGGTGAGACACTGGAACAGGTTGCCCAGAGTGGTGGTGAAGGATACATCCCTGGAGACATCCAAGGCCAGGCTTGCTGAAGTTCTGAGCAACCTGATCTAGTGCAGCATGTCCCTGTCACTGCAGGGGGTGGCACCAGATGGTCTCTGAATATCCCTTCAAACTCTGATTCTATGACTCAAAGAAGTGAGCTGACAAAAAACACTGCCATGAGTGGAGATGCACACAAAGGCCTTTCCCACTTAATGGCCTTAGTATAAAGCTATTTATATGTAATGCATGTGATATACATTAACACACTCATCTTTTGTAGTCTATTAAGGAAAGCACTTTAAAGGCACAGCTTAATTAAGCTTCTTAACACTCCTTTGGATAAAATAATAATCCCTGTTTTGCAGGCAAGTGCTAAAATGTTAATTAAATTACAAGAACTAGACAATGACTTAAAGGCACAGTCAGAAAAAGAGGTTGGAAGACTCAGTTCCAGTCCTTGTCCACAGGAAACCCTCCCCAGTAGATGGAGCAGCTCAAGTCAAACTTCAGATAATATTGCAAACTTCATATTTTTATGAATAGTTGACTTGGAACCATGAGAGATGGTGCTTTTCTATACAAAGCCTAAAATATTTTGTGTATTGCAAAATGGTAACAATGATAAAAGAGCATTTTGTACTGCCCATTAAAATGATAAATTTTAAACAAAATTGCATGAACCTGATGAAAGGCAATAAATGGATTAACTTGTTTGGATTCTGAAGCTTCTGAAAAACTCTGCCCTTTTTGTTTCCTTTATCGAGTCCAAATCAATCAGAAATAAATGAATAATTATGGATGAATGGGAAGATGCTATTTGAAAGAAAAAAAAAGTGAGCTGGAGGGCAATTATTAAAATAATGCAGGTAGAAGGTCCACTGATTTACATAGAAATTATTTGTTATCACTGTATTAATGATGTAATTTTTTTTTTAATCGAGTCATGATATGAACCAAGTCAAGTGTTTGGCAGGTGAGTAAAGAAAAGCAGTTAACCAAGTTAAATCATCCAGCTTCATTCTGGTAGAAAAAAAAAATAAATTTGTGCATTTGGTTTATTGTGAGATCACTAGTTTGATTGAGTTAATTAAGTCAATTATGCATAAAAATTTGTGCTTGCCAGGGTAGGCAAGGCTTGAAGAAGCATTGTATGTGCACACGTGTCTGTACCCATGTATTCTAATTCAGTCTCTCCTTTTTTCATTTATCATCATTTTTCTTGTTCATGAACACGAAAATGTGCTGCTTCTGAACAATCATCATTCCTGGGCAGGACTCCCAATGTCACTGCTCATCCCAACACTGGCTGGAGTTATCCCAGTGGCACATTAGTTAGGGACAAACAGGCTTGCCAAGGAGACAGGAGAATTTCATTTCATATGAGGTTTTCAACCAAAAACCAAAGAAAAATCCATCTCCTTTGTATTTTCCAAGGGCAAGAACTGCTGAAGCAGAGCAACACAGCTCAGCACAAAGGCCTTCCATGCAAAAAAGGATCCAGCAGCCAAATTCCAAGCTCTACCACACTATTAATAATAGTTATTATGACTTGAGCTCCCCTAGCGATCCTGGGTGGTTCTGAGAAAACAATGGCACAGTCTTTGCCTTGAAATGGTAATTGTCCATGGAGACATGATCCAACAGGTCAGGGGAGGGAGAATGAAAGAAGAGGGTGGGGTGTGGGGAAGGCAGGACAACGGTCACAGGAATAGGATTCACTCCTTATATCCTCTAACTATCTCGATGCTGCCATTAAGTGATTTAATTAATGGCTTAGAAAGATTTCCAGGAAGGATTGAAAAGATTGTAGAGGAGGAGGAGGAGGAGGGCGCGGAGAGAATGTTGAAGAGCAATAACCAAGAAAGCAGACACGGGTGAAAGTCAAACCTGTAGTTCATGAGCACTGGAATTAGGGGAAACTTCAATGGATTTTGCTTTATGACACAGCCTGTGGTCCAGACATTACAATGCCTCACTCACACGTGGATTCTTGGGTGTCTAGAAGGGATGAGAGCATGTCATAGCCAAAACATTTCTGGTGTCTCCCTCATTAGTGCAGCTCCTTTGTATCACAAAGCTTGGATGGAGTTAAACTCTCTTTGGTCTCTGACATCACTCAAGTCAAAACACCTTGTAAAGATGGAGCAGATAAAAATGAAAACATAGTGGGTCCTTCCTACAGGTCATCTTTTTGTTCCATATAAAGAGTAGACACACCTTTGCCTTTGCTCTCTGCTGAAGAAGGCAGCAAGTTTATTTAATGGATGGTTAATGGGTTCTTGTTTTTCTTGAATACTTCTTTTGATTTTAAAAGAAAAACTATCAAGCTTTCATTTGCAAAAACTCATTTTAAGAGAAATAAAAAATGACTGTGAAAAAACCTGTTTGGGCTGAAAAGGCACTTGTGCCTGAAGTGGATGTTATTCTATACATTCAGTGAAGAATCCTTCATGTCTCACATCCTTCTGCAAACAGGACTCTCCATGGACAGAGAAATGAAGATGTGAGCAAGAAACAGAACTTGTGTCCCACCACAGCAGCAAACAGAGTCAGGGTGGAAAAAGGAGTTTTCTGTTGAATATTTTGTCCTGGAGGAGCTGGGGGACACAATGGATTTTGCCTCTTTGCTGGGAACCACCTTGTGCACCACACCATGGTCCCTTCCAGCAGGAAGAGCTGACTTTGGCGAGTGCTGGAGAGGCTGATCTGCACCCCAAATCAAAGCAGAGCTCCAAATCCCCGCACCTGCCCCCACACTGAACTGCTGTACTGAATAAGTAAAGGGATTTCAGGAACCAGGAAGCTTTTCTCTGGCTGGGCCTGTCTGTTTGTTGGCCTTGTATATTCCCCAGGTGCAGAGGTGAGCATGAGGTAATCTCACCTATTGAACATGAGGTTTAGTCTGTAGGAAACCAGTGGAATTTATGTAATTTTGGCAACCAGTGCCTTCCTTCTTTCTAAATTTAGCAGGGAGCTGAGCTCCAGAACAGTGTGTACACTATATTACATGCAGATCCTCCAAACCATAGTGCCTCAGTCAAAGGAAAGGGGCTATGAACTTCAGCAGCAGTCATCAAATCCTCCTCACCTCAGCTGGAATACCTGATTCATAGTCAAAAATGAGATTTGAATTGAAATGTTGTTTACTGGCTGCCAGAATCTAAACTCTGTGTTAGGGGTGTGCTTCTAAAACCATGCTAAAAGTGCAGCATTTATTCTGCCTTTGAGAAGAGCTGGAAAAAAATGGTTGCAAATGGAAAAAGTGCCTCTGCCTTGTAACAAAATGCTTCCCTTTGTGACTTGTGCTCACGTGCAGAAGATGGGATTTCTTCAAAGCTGGCCCCAAAATCACAGACCTGGCAGAGAAGAAAATGACCCTGGATGTGACTTCTGTGTGAAACTCCCTCACATATGTTTCTACACTGTCATTTCTTCACATGGCCTTGCAGAAAGAAGAAGAGATCAGGAGAAGAGGGAGTAAAGCACCAGATGTACATTAGCACAGATAACTTTTTTTTTCCTACAAAATACATTTCATTGGTGCTTCTCAAAGGCTTTTAATGAACCCAAAGCCTGATCTAAAAGGCTCTAAAGGTAAATACATCTCACAGCTTATTAGAGTTATTCATCCTCGAGCTCTCAGACAATGAGTTTTAAAAGTTTTTCAAAGTCATCAAGCCACAGGTCCTGTCATTACATTTAAAAAATGCATTAGGTTCCTCATTATGGTCCTGTGCTACGGCTCATGTGCTGTGTAAGAAGCTGTGAACCTCATTTTGTTTCACTACTAAGAATCATTTTATATGAATACAAGGCTTTATTGTTAAAAAAATATTTCCCCAGTGTCTTTCTGGGTCAACAAAGGATTTTACTGGCAAGTAATGAGTTTGCATTAAGCAGTCAAAAACAAATAAATGAAATCTATGTGGATAACCAAGTGTGGCCTATGTATATATATATTGTATCTCCAAGGATTTGTTTTTAAAAAAACCCAACAAAACAGCATGAGAAACTTAGTCCTTTCAGAAAACAGTAGTGATTTATGAAACATTTTTGCCACTTAACATTTCCAGGGGAAAAATGAACCCCTTCTCCACATGCCCAAGGTTTAAATACAGTTGTTATGTATCCTGTTATGTGCATGTAAAGAATATTTGGCTGGCAGAGACAGAGTCATGCTGATCTAACTGACCTCCTCAAGAAGATCTGAACAAAATCCAGAATGTGCTAAATATTCAGAATGTTTGCCACAGGATTATCTCCAAGAACTGTGAATTGATGTGTTTTCTAAAACAGCCTGTGTCTAGGTCTTTACAGGCACAGGCTGCTGAACTGGGCAGACCTCTGGTCAGAGACAGGACAACCATTCACATGAGGTTTTGCTCACTTTAATACTTTACACTAACTGGGGTACCAGCCACTTTGCTCTAGTTGTGCTCCCTTCAAAAGGGAGCCCAAAAAAAGAGCTGGAGTTGTTATTCTGGTGTAAAGGTCAGCCAACAATCCATAAAAATAGAGGGAGCAGCCTGTTTTGGAAGGCAAAGCTCTGAGACTGCGAAGACAACAAGAGAACAAGGCTGGAAGCAGGTTCAGAGCTGCCACAAGCTTCTAAACCTATCCTTTCTCTGCAAATTTTGACAGAAGAGATTTAGGTGCCTTTGTCCCCCTGATTTCAATGGAGACTAAGGGTTAAATTGTTCCCAAAGTTTCAAAAGCCTAGCATAAACTTAGGCCTGGCTTCACCACCACTGTGCTGGAACTTGGCAATGGTTTAAGAGGACACATCAACACTAAATAAGAGTTTGGAACAGGAAGAGAAGATGAATATCTAATGGGATTGAAACTCCAGAGGAAATATCATGCAGGCTGGGCTGGAATGGACCCAGGAGTCTCACACTCACAGCTTTGGTCTTAGGAAAAGTTCTTCTCTGCTCAGGGTCTCTCACTATCAGTCATCTGGAAGCAGCAATTTTGGTGGCCAGACCCTCGGTCTTAGCAGCACAAATAAAAAGCTCACTCATGTATCTTTTAAAATCAAAACCAACTGATAAGCTCAACTGGGAAGGTTTGGGAGGAGATTAGGTTCAAACTCATTTTTTGTTGCTCTTCTATAGTGTCTGAAATAAAAGTCCTCCAAACCAGAAAGGTTTGGGAGGAGATGAAGTTCAAACTAGTTTTCTGGTTGATGTTATACAGAGTGTCTGAAATAAAAGTCCTCCAAACCAGAAAGGTTAGGGAGAAGATGTAGTTCAAGCTCATTTTTTGGTTGCTTTTATATAGAGTGTGTGAAATAAAAGTCCTCCAAACCAGAAAGGTTTGGGAGAAGATGAAGCTCAAACTCATTTTTCTGTTGCTCTTATATGGAGTGTCTGAAATAAAAGTCCTCCAAACCAGAAAGGTTTGGGAAAAGATGAAGTTCAAACTTATTTTTTTATTGCTCTTACATAGAGTGTCTGAAATAGAAGTCCTCCAAACCCAAAAAGTTTGGGAGGAGATGAAGTTCAAACTCATTTTTCTGTTGCTCTCACATAGAGTGTCTGAAATAGAAGTCCTCCAAACTAGAAAGGTTTCAGAGGAGATAAAGTTCAAACTCATTTTTCTGTTGCTCTTATATAGAGTGTCTGAAATAAAAGTCCTTCAAACCAGTAAAGTTTGGGAGGAGATGAAGTTCAAATTCATTTTTTTTGTTGCTCTTATATAGAGTGTCTGAAATAAAAGTCCTCCAAACCCAAAACGTTTGGGAGAAGATGAAGTTCAAACTCTTTTTTCTGTTGCTCTTATATGGAGTTTCTGAAATAAAAGTCCTCCAAATCAGAAAGTTTTGGGAGGAGATGAAGTTCAAACTCATTTTTTGTTGCTCTTCTATAGAGTGTCTGCAATAAAAGTCCTCCAAACCAGAATGATTTGGGAGGAGATGAAGTTCAAACTCATTTTTTGGTTGCTCTTACATAGTTTGTCTGAAATAAAAGTTCTCTAAACAAGAAAGGTTTTGGAGGAGATGAAGTTCAAACTCATTTTTTTTCTTGCTCTTATATAGAGTATCTGAAATAAAAGTCCTCCACACCAGAAAGGTTTGGAAAAAGATGAAGTTCAAATAATTTTTTTTGTTGCTCTTACATAGAGTGTCTGAAATAAAAGTCCTCCAAACCAGAAATTATCCCAACTTAGGAAACAAGCATTGCCTCACTGCTTCAAAGGAAAAAAAATAAATATCCAAAGTCTTTCCACCCCAAAGTCCCAGGAGACTCTGAATTTCCCCAGTTATCTAGGAAAAACCACTTACACCAATGCTGTTTCCCAACACACAAGCTATAAATTGCCTCCAAGTCCTGTGCAAGGACATCCCAAGAAGTGCAACACCAGAAAACTGGGAAGCTGGCCAAAGCCTTCAAGAGTGGTTGAGCAGGGTTCCCACACCAAAGCTGTTACATATGAAGTCTGTGGTGTCTCAGCGTTCTTCCTGAAGGCTGTTCTCATGCAGATACAGGAGAATGTGAAGAAACCTGTCTCTCCTTAGCCTGTGCCCATGGAAAAAATGCTAATAGGGCCAAAGCAGGGAGAAGCTCCCACATGGGAGAAACTGCCACAGTGAATGGCTGACTTCAGACATTCGCCTTGGCAAAGTCCCTGATGCAGGGAGGAGATTCTTTTGGAGGAAAGAAGTTGCCTTTTGAACCTCATGATTCATTTCTTATAGCAGGGTTGCCTCCTACATCTTTCTGGGCAAACTCTTAACAGTCCTGCCCCGACTTTTACTCCTCCAAGCTGCAAACTGCAGAGGCATTTCAGCCTTGGCCTAAGGCCAAGTTAGCAATTTTGTGTTTGTTTATTTTTTAATGGTCTGGCTGTTTTTTTTAGCTGGATCAGTTTTCTGATCCAGGTCATTGACATGAAGATGAGTGCTGGAGCAAGGGAGGCAGCAGGAACATCTGGGGCCAGAAAAGACTGGGATGGGATTTCCCTTCTGCTGATGGCTGACACTTATTTCAGGATGAAGTGACTATCTAACAGCTTCCTCACCTGCTTTTGTGAACAACTTCCTGATATAAACAGCATTTATTCCATTGTGAACTCACTCTAATGTCACTGTATCTGAGAAACAGAGTCATAGAATGGATTGGGTTGGAAGGGACCTTCATGATCATCTAGTTCCATCCCTCTGCCATGGGTAGGGACACCTCCCACTACACCAGGTTGCTCAATGCTTCATCCAGCCTGACCTTAAACACCTCCAGGGATTGAGGGGGCATCCACAACCTCTCTGGGTAACCTCTTCCAAGGTCTCACCACCCTTACAGGCAAGAACTTCTTTCTTATATAGTATTAAAGTATTAATTCTATCAGTCTAGTTGGGCAGCCTTCTCCAGGGACAAATGCAAAAATCACCCTTTGCTTATTTCTGAATCTTATTCTGTGTCTAAGCATCTAAACTTACCTACTGAAGGAGGCTGGAGTAGATGACCTTTAAAGGTTCCTTCCAGCTCAATAAATTTTAAGATTCAGGTTCCTTCCAACCCAAACTATTCTATGATTCTAAACAACAGGAAACTGTTTGCCCTCAAGATTTCCACAAATTCCACAATTCAAATGAAATGATAAAAAATAAAAGAGGACAGATGTGTGTTTCACCTTGCTTTCCCTTTAGTGGAGCTATTTGTGCATAAGACTGCAACAATTTCATACTCAGATTAGATTCTGCACTTATTTTCAAAGAAATTCTCTGAAAAACTGGTCTCTTTTAAACCAGGCACCCATGCAGCTTTCTAAATAGAAAATGCTGGCCCCAGTCTTGTTCCCAAAATGCCCCATCTCACCAGAGCTTAGCTGAGCACTTTCTATTTCAATCCCACCATCAATGTCCAAAAAAAGATCTACACTAAATAAACCTTTATAGGAAGGATTCAAACCCTAAGACTTCAATTTAGGCAGCTCAAGTGTCTTCAGCTGCACTTTTCAATACTCTTGTCAAAGCCAAAGTAATTTTTTATGTTCTCAAGTCAAAAATCCCACGTGGAAACACTGTGAGCTGGTCAGATACTAATTAATAGCAAGTTTGAATGACAAACACACCCAAAATGCTGTGTAACTGAAGAACTAAATGCAAAAAAGTTCAGTCTCAGAAAGACTCCCAACCCCTATATGTAATTTTATTTCTAAAATCAGCCACAGGCTTTGGGGAACAATTTTTATAGGGAAGAAATAAGGATATTGCAGCCTAATTCACTTTTTAAGCATTGTCATTGATATTATTTCATCAAGTTACGTAGAGGATTTGAAGTTCTCCCGGGGTCTCTCTCAGCACTTATTCAAGTTATGACAAATCTGATTTGTTACAGGAAAATGCTGTGTGGTATCTTAACCCCAAAAGTATGTCCTGGGACTGAAGAACTTCAACTACCAGGCTTACAGATCTCCTAATAAAAATGGCTTGTTTTCTTCCCTATCTGGACTGAAATGAGCCAAGTGGGATTGGGGATGAAATCCTGACTGCTCTGAAGTGAGAACGACCTCTGTCAGGGACTTTGGGGGAGCCATATTTCACTTGTGGAATTTACCTCATCTTTAAATACACACACACACAGCACTCTGAGTCAACTCACATGCAGGCTGCCCATCTGGTTGTCAGCAGCAATGTATTTAAAAGGCTTTGTTGTAATTGGTATTTTACATCTATTTGTCACCACTTATCAAGAACTTTTCATTTTATGCATTGCTTTGGAAGGTTTAATAACAAAAGAAAACTCAGTGTAAGTGATTGGGATCTGTTATAGCTGCCTTTATATTCCAAATTATTTGGGAATTTATTTTTCATTGCACCAAGGCATCAGAAGGTACTGACAGTGTCCTGTTTGTCTTAACCAAGGGAAATACAAAATCTAAGGAACACAGAGACACATGGGACTCCTCATGAGCAGAAATCTTTACCTCCACGACACCCAGGAGGATTTAAAATATAATGGGAAAGTCAAAACACCTTTTACTATTGAATTTCCCATGGGAATCTAATTTTTTTCATTTTTAAGTCAATCAGCTGCTGCAGAGAGAAATTAGTTCCTTCACTGAGCCTTGGGCACCAGCATCAAAGTGAAAATTCAACTTTCTGGATCAAAACAGAAGAGTGTCACCAACCAGAGTGTTCATCAAGGGTTGCTAAGTGGAATATATTTCCTCTTTCTGCACTTTTCAGTAATTCCTGGAGCTGATGTTTGTTTTCCCAGTGTAATGGAGAATTTTCTCAGCAGAAGACATTTTTCTCAACATGCAGAAATTAAGCTCTGGTGAATTTAAACTGCAAACTAATAAACAAAACTTCTCCTACCTGTCTCCACCTTTCTTTCTCCAGGCCATTACCACTTTCTTCCCCAACACATTGACATTTTGCACTGCAACGGTGTAGCCTCAGCTCATGTAGAGAACAGACAGATAGACAGACATCTGAAAATGGAGAAAAACCATCACAAATCCTTCAGGACAGAAATAGACTCTCACTAACTGTGTGGGACACAAGGTAGATCAGAAATCAAGCAAGGATTTTAGGTGATAACCTAAAAATATAAGTGATAAAACAGAGCAATTAGGGCCACCAGCATTTTTCCCACTTTCAGAGTCTTCATTCCCATTTCCTTGAACAAAATGGTGCCTCTTGGAGATCAACCTGCAATGGGCTTTTTGCTGAAACTATTTTGCTCCTTCACTCTCAGTCAGATGGTGAGAGAAATTTCTCTTTTAGGTGCACCTAATGTAAAATTGCTAAGAATAACTGTTGCCTCTCCTAAAATGGCAGCTGTAGCCCTGTGAAAACAGCCCCGCCGGGTTCCTTTCTGAAGTGACAGCAGGTCTTACAGACATCAAAGGGGATGTGGGGTTTTTAGTGAGGGCTGTTTGTTGATTTTTTCTCCAGTGAAGTGATATTACATGGCATTTCCAACCCTCAATCCTATTAAGTGACAGAACTACCTAATAGCACTCATTAAATAACATAACTTGGTGTCAGAAATTCACTGACAGGCTCATGCAATTGAAGTGGGAGATTTATGCCCTAAAACAATGTGGGTTTGGTGTTATTCTTACTCATTTTTCTTTTTTAATACATGTCATTTATTTTAACAGGTGAAAGCACAAGAACCAGGACAGTTCATAAAAAGGTTATCACTGATAAGCATGGAAAAGAGGAAGATTGAATTTTACATTTAAGGGGAATAAAGATTAAAAGGTGTGTGACGTGTACACACAAATCATCCCAAGATCTGCCCTTACACACTGAAAATTCATGGTTTTCATTATTTCTCCACTTCCCCTTTACCACCCACACAGCAAAGATCTCTCTTGGTTATTTGATCACCTTAGGTTATAAGAATCTCTGCTAGAACCAGACAGTGTGGGACTATCTCTAGCCATGATCAGCACTGATCAAATTTTCATCTTCTTCATGCTGTAATTTTTCTTTTTCAGCCTATAGGTAATGGTTTAGAAAAATCCTCTCTTATATTCTTACAGCCTCCTGTATTCTTACAGATAAAGAATGAAGCAGCAGCATCTCTGGAGGTGTTAAAGGCCAGGCATTGAGCAACCTGATCTGGTGGAAGGTGTCCCTACCTATGGCAGAGGGGTTGGAACTAGATGATCTTTAAAGTCCCTTCTATCCCAAACTATTCTATGATTCCATCATCACCAGCAAAAGGAGAGGCAGAGAGGATCTTTTGAGAGGCAGAATCCTATAACACACCAGTTTGAGAAATTCCCAGTCCTTGGTTGCCTTTTCAGTTTAAAACAAGTCATCAAAAGAGAGGAGGGAGATATTTTTATCCTATAGTGATCTGCTCTACACTACAGCCTCACAAGAAAGACCACTGAAGGTGCAGTTAAGCTGAAGAGGCTGAACCAGCAGCCAGTGGCCACCTCAGCCATGGGCTCATCCTTCCTCATCCTTCCCACTAAGCACTGCTGGCTCCAGCACTTGTCTGACCCTGCAGTGAACTTGCTCAGCTCACTGAATTTGGTTGAAAACTAACCAGGAGGGAAGAAGTTAATCAGCTCCCAGGGTCATATGAGCACCAGAGCTGATGAGAGGGAGGGGATAAGCTGCAGGCTGAGGAAGCAGCAAATTGCAGCTCCTGAGGAGGGGAACAAGTAGCCACAAACTTTTTAAAACAGCTTCACCACTGAAGCCACGGAACTGTGCCCTGCACTGCTGCCTCCTGCCTTGTGCCAGGTCAAGCCCATCTAGTGAAGCTCATGTTCAGCATAAGAAGGACATGATCTGTTGGAGGGGGTCCAGAGGATGGCCATGTAGGTGATAAAAGGGCTGGAGCATACCCTTATGAGGACAGGCTGAAGGACTTGGGGTTGTTGAGCCTGGAGAAGAGAAGGCTCAGAAGGGACCTCATAGTAGCTTCTCAATAGCTGAAGGGGATTACAGAAAGGAAGGGGTAGGACTTTTGAATAAGATATGTGATTGAAGGACTAGGAGGAATGGATGCAAATTGGAAGAGGGGAGATTCATGGTAGATATAAGAAAGAAATTCTTGACTGTGAAGGTGGTGAGAGACTGGGAGAGGTTGCCCAGAGAAGTTGTGGATGACCCCTCTTTGGAGGTGTTTAAGGCCAGGCTGGACAAGGCACTGAGCAACCTGATCTAGTGGGATGTGTCCCTGCCCATTATGTTGAAACTAGATGATCTTTAAGGTCCCTTCCAACTCAAACTAGTCTATGATTCTATGTTTGTCTAGATAATAATACACACAGTTCAAATCAGGTTAAAACTGATCAGTGATATAAAGGAGACCACGTGTCCACACATCCCCACACAAGAACAGTTTGAGATGTGAACCACCACTGACTAGAGCACACCAAGAGAAGTCAGAAAGCTCTAAGGAATAACAAAACAATGCAGGGAGTATTTCTGCAGCAGGAAGAACTCGGAGCTGTTTGTTTATCAAAGAGTTTGTTCCTACTTGTCGGACTCCTAAAGAACCCATATAAAAAGCTCTGATTATTAATAGAGCAACATGGCATGAAAAGACATAAAAAACAAAACTAAGTTTACAGTAAAAGGGCAGGGAGCTAAATTCGTTCTTCCAGTAAGCAGTATGTTACATGAAACTGAGCTGAGTGCATCTGCCTTCATTTCACCTGGAAAAAATCAAAGCGGGGAGGGCAGGAAAGCTTTTTAGTTTAGCTTTTTCTGAGGAAAGCTTTTTAATTCAGCTTTTTCTTTCAAAAAGAAAACAAAAGGGGAAAAGCCTATATATCGTAGGAACCTGAAGTACATATGGATAAGTAGTTTAAGTAACACATACAAGGATTTCACAGCATGCTTTGAAAGGATTCGTTAATGTCTTTGGAAATATGGGAAAGCAATTTTAGAAACCACATTAAAAAGTAATGGAGGGCCCAATCCTGTCACCACCAGCTTGAACTGGGCAGCATTGAGCTTTCAGGACCTTGCAGCAGATTTAGAACATTTTTCAGCAGCCCAGCAAAGTATTAGCAAAGCCCAGCCTGGCTGGCTCCCACCATATCCCCACTTGCTAAATGACTCCCCTTTTCCTCTCCATCCCCCCCCACCCCTTTATTATAATTTAAAACAAAAATATTTTGTTATGTGTTGAGCATTTGTATATTGGGTAACAGTGCCTGCCTTTTCTCTGCTCTGACAGCTCCCAGCACTGAGAGCTATTAGCAGCCTGCAAATCAAAAGACATGGAGCAGCCAGATACACCCAGTCCAAGCAGCCCAACCTCCACAGCATCCCTCAAACCACCAGAGTTTGGTGAACTTATGATTTTCTCCAGAATATCTACATGAAAACCAATGTTTCCTACACAACCAGAGGGCAATTCTCAAAAAGGAAAAGGAGTTAAGTTTCCAGAAACCTTTATGACGTGAAAGAAATGTTTTTACTTTGTCTAAACAGTCAGAGAAATGACAAGGATGGATGTAGGGACCAAGAAGTTGTATTGTAGGACCTATTTTACAGTATGAGTCTGCAGCAGAGCAAAAGCCCTTCTTCTTCTCAACCCTACAGTTTCCAGTGGCAAGCAGCACATGAAATTTCAGTCATTATCCCACCAACCTGTTGAACTTTCACAAGATGATGCTGATCAGAGTAAAAATTATTTTAAAAGGGATAAAAAAACCTCACCAAACAAGCAAATAATATGTTATTCTTTATCATCCAGACCCTACAGGGCACATCTCTTACAACCTTCTGAAGCTTCCATCTGGAAGAGGCCAGCATGCTCTGATCCAAGAGTACCAGGTCATGCATATCAGATAAGTAAAATTCAACAAATATAAGGGCAATGATTTAGGGGTTTTGTTTACCTCCTCCCCATCTTGCAGCAGTGATTCACCTGGGAGAATTTCTTTATTAAGTGTCTAAAACCTTTTAGCTTCTGTCAAGTGATGCCACTTGTGAAACAAAACTGGAAACTCAAAACCCTACAAGCATACATGAAACTCAGGAGTTCTTCAGGCTGATCCCTTCACTATCACCATGTTAAACTCTACAAATCAGGTGAAATGAACCTCCAGAAATGAAATGAACAGCCTCCAAAAGTTCTAGTGGTTCCATCTGACACTTGAACCCTTCTTGGTGAAGAATCTCATGACCTCTAGTTAAGCTTCAGTTGAGACAATATGGTCACAAGCCCCATCCAGCTGTAGGACACAGATATAGGGTTTGGAACCAGTTTTCTGGTTAACTTTTATTCCTCCTCTGCATGGTCTGGTTCAGATTCTACTTCTTATCTGCAGCTCATTCCATTTCCAAGACAGCTCATCATATTAATGAAGGCTGCCATGTCTCTTCCTTTTTTGTTTGACATTACCCACAAACAGTAAAACTTTTTCTAACCAGTTCTTTTGCTCCTCTTAAAAGGCTGAAAACGTGGTAAAAGAACTGAGCTCCACCATAGCATGGTTGGCCTTTATTTCTTGTGCTTTTTATTACCTTGCTGCCATTTCCTAGCCATAAGCTGGAAATGTTAAATTAAAAGAAAAAAAGACAATATTAAGCAACCAATTGAGCTGCCAGTTCTAATTTTGGATGGAAAAAATGGACAAAGAAATAATCAAAGGCTTACCAAAAAAGCAGATGGCTAGAGAGAGCTTCTGGCAGTCATGCTACTTGCACATGGGACCACTTGAGTTTAACAAATTGGACAAGAGAGAGAGCACTGAAATGGAAATTGGGGCTCTACTCCATTCAAATTCTTCAAAATGTTTGTTTTGGATTTGTACCTGCTGCAATTTATAACTTTTAGATTAGATATAGCAAGAGTAATATTCTTGACCAGAAGAAAAACAGAACGACTAAACCCTCTGCCAAATCACACAGGCTGCCTCCCTGTATACAAATAACACCAACAGCTGAATGGTTTCCTAAATAAAAACTGGTACTAAATGTGTCTTTTACTAGGCACAGCAATAAAGTTCCACCAGTAGTTAGAGCACAAGACACTTCCCTGACTCAAGGTTGCAAAACTGCTTCAAGCCAGTCCTATATGTGCACATAAACATGGGTAAGCTCCATCAGCATGAAAAAAGAAACCAATTTGAGATTTCACAGTCACCTCCACGCAGCAGAGACCTCCTGTTGCCATGAGACCACATCCCAAAGCTTGTTATAAAAGCTTACCTTTCATTACTAATTAACTGAAGGGCAGTTGTTTCTAACTCCAGGCAGTTTTGAGGCCATCAGGTGTAGCAGAAAAGTTCCTATTCCATCAGGGAGGGTGAATCACTACAACAATACTTAGCAGCTTCAACACACACACAAGTGTCCTCTGTGACAATAAAAAAGGAAGAAAAAAGACCTATTCCATCAGTCTCACTATAAAAAACCACTTGCCTGAGTGAAAAAAACATGAAGGTCTCCATCAGGGAGATGCCAGCTTAAAGGCAATGTATGGCCAAATATGATGTCACCTCTCACAGCCAAAATAAGAAGATGAAAAGTTCTACTGGTCTCAGGGACCAGTCACTCACCAGGGAACCAGTGGATTTTTCTATGCACGCCTTCCTGAAGAATCCAAAAATAACATTTTTTTCCAGAGAGCAGAAATTCCTGCAGACGTTTCAGTGGTGTTGCAATGCAAAGTGCCAGCCTTCTGTAATGAGGTAATCCCACGAGGTCATTTGTAGCATTTTATTCTGTCAAAATTGATCTCAGCGTTTCTATGGCAACTAGATCAAAACAAAAGATGGAATGGAGTAAAGTCTCTCCTTGCCACCACCCAGATTTTTTATATAAATATATCTGTGTCTATATAAAGCATTACAGGTATAGAACGTTGATGTTCGTGATTCATCATGAAACAACATTAGAAAAACAGAGATTATAACATTTTTATAAAGAAATGCTAGTAAATGTGTAAAGTGACAACAGGAAGATGTATTTTAAAAGGAATTGCTCAATTATCAAATACCTGTGAGCATGTCTTTCCCATTAAATCCAGTCAGGAAAAGGGATAATCCATTTCTGGTTGGGATTGTGGCTGGAAGGCAGTTTAGTCTTCTAGGACAACTACTCCTGAGTGCTAAGAAAGAGAAAGAATGTGAAGTTAGAGAAATACTGGTCTTTCCAAAGTAACAAGGACTCTCAAAGACAAAATATTTCTTCAATCTCATGGTCTTGTGCTAGAAAGCAGAATTTCTTCATGAGTTAAAGCAGGATGGGGGTGACTGACATGAAATTCTTGGTGAATAAAAGTGTGTGCACGCATCATTTGAGGTGCAGGAATGTTTCCACAGATTACTCACCCTCCTAAAATTCAACACACTCCAGTCTTTCACCTAAGCAAAGACCTTGACCCCATGGAGAACTCTTCCACTTGGTGGCAATTCCTTTGAGTAATGGCAGCAAAGAATTCAATACTACTGAACTGTTTATTCCTACTGAATCCACAGATGCTTCTGCAACAACTTCTGCCTATACACAGCCTTGTAATATCTCTGTTTCAAAGTTTAGAACTGATAAAACACCTTGGCTTATCTTCAGATGAAAATATTTATTAAAATGTACCTTTTTTTAACTGCAGAAAGTGGCTATGGTGGGAGACACAAACTGCTTAGTTAGGGAGAGGGTTTTTGAGAAGTATAAAAATAAAAGAAACTGGATCTCTTCCTAATTATCACCAGTTTCTGATTGTCAGGGAAGATGTGCTTTTTTTATACATAAAACCCCTCATTACCCCTTCCTTCCTTCCTAGTTGAACCTTAAAAGTTCCCGCCTGCCGCCATTTTACAGGCCTGGCCGGCCTGCCCTTTGAAAGGGAGTCTCGTCACCAAAACTGGAGGAAATTGGAGATAAAAAAAAAAAGATTTAAAAATAAAACCAGTATTTATGTCTCCCCAACGGGAAGCTGGGAGGAAACGGAACGGTATTTAAGCTGATTACCCAAAGCAAAGTCCTCTTGCCTTTTCAGCCAGCGCCACGGCCTCCCCCCCCTCAGTCCATTAATTGGGAGTTTGAGGGCATGGGGAGGGGAGGAGGAGGAGGAAGAGGGGGAAGATGTCAAGTTTTATCTGGAGTGTTAGTGATGGCTGGATGGAGAAGGGCTTTCAGGCTTGTTAATTGGGCCTGTTTGCTCCAACGCCACAAACACTTTGAGATGAAATGTTCAAATAACCCCTCAGCGCAGGTGGCCGCCGGTGTCAGGCCGGGCCTGTCCCTTCCACTCATGGCGCGCTCGGCTGAGCAGGCCCCGCCGGTCATTAACCCAAATGTTCTTCTTTTCCCCCCCCAGCCTCCTGGGTAACTTAGCAACCAATTAAGTAGCCGAGATCTTTTAAACATCTGCAGCCGAAATTCACACAAATGAAAGGCTTTTGGGCCACGCCGGCCCTTCCAGACATGGATCTTATTATGCTTTTTACCTAATTATCAACCATGGGGCCTGTGAGAAAAAGGCGGTGGGGAAAGGCGAGCGGGAGGGGAGAGAAACTTCTGACACATTTATATCAAAATTACATCTTTTCCTCCACATAACTGACTCAAAAATAACACCACCATCATAAAGGTAAGATGCAGAATGTGAAAAGGAAGAAGAACAATGTTTAGATTTAATCTGCTGAGCATCAGATTGTGATTTGCTTTGACAACAAAGCTCCAGAGCGCATTTAAGCAGGGGCCAAAAGCATTACAGTGTTTTTAAATGAGAAGGAAATAAGTCTAATGTTTCACAAGCTGCCGTATTTGCTGTTGAAATCCTCATAATTGCCTGCCCTCCACACTTTGCTTGGACCTAATGAATTGGGTTTAAATCTTATAAAGCTTTAGGACAAGCTAGAAAATCTTATTGGCTTCCCACTCTTCAACAAGAAGGAATTTTTTTAGTAAATAGAACAGAAAATCAACAACAAGAAGAAAAACAGGTTTCAAACACCACACAGGGTTTATCTTCATTATACCCCACAGCAGGACTTTTTAAAATAAATTTTAAATTTAATTTTTATTTAATTTTAAAATACATTTTTTGAATATTTTTAAAGTATGTAAATATTCAGCAAGGAGAAAGTGTCTCTGCTTTTTAGTATCCACAATTAAATATCCTCAGATAAAATCCAAGGCAGGAGGGTTGGAACTAGAGGATCTTTAAGGTTCCTTCCAAGCCAAACCATTCTATTATTAGAAAATTGAATTTTTCTGGTGGCTTCTTATTTAAAAACAAGTAAGCAAACCTCCAAACCTTCCCAAAGGCCAGCACCCACTCATGTCTCAGCAAGTTTTGCTTTATTAAATAAAAAACCCACTGAATTTATGCTTGATAGGAAGCAGGAATTGACTCAACACAACTTTTACAAGTGGTTTTAAGCAAACCTTCTGCTTTCTTTGTGTTCACTTCCACAAGACCCCATTAATGAGGGGTGACCTCATAAAAATGGAAAGGGTGAGTGTCAGGAGGATGGAGCCAAGCTCTTCTCAGTGACCTCGNAAAGTTGTCTTAAATGTCACCAGCTGAGGCCTGGCCGGCCTGCCCTTTGAAAGGGAGTCTCGTCACCAAAACTGGAGGAAATTGGAGATAAAAAAAAAAAGATTTAAAAATAAAACCAGTATTTATGTCTCCCCAACGGGAAGCTGGGAGGAAACGGAACGGTATTTAAGCTGATTACCCAAAGCAAAGTCCTCTTGCCTTTTCAGCCAGCGCCACGGCCTCCCCCCCCTCAGTCCATTAATTGGGAGTTTGAGGGCATGGGGAGGGGAGGAGGAGGAGGAAGAGGGGGAAGATGTCAAGTTTTATCTGGAGTGTTAGTGATGGCTGGATGGAGAAGGGCTTTCAGGCTTGTTAATTGGGCCTGTTTGCTCCAACGCCACAAACACTTTGAGATGAAATGTTCTAATAACCCCTCAGCGCAGGTGGCCGCCGGTGTCAGGCCGGGCCTGTCCCTTCCACTCATGGCGCGCTCGGCTGAGCAGGCCCCGCCGGTCATTAACCCAAATGTTCTTCTTTTCCCCCCCCAGCCTCCTGGGTAACTTAGCAACCAATTAAGTAGCCGAGATCTTTTAAACATCTGCAGCCGAAATTCACACAAATGAAAGGCTTTTGGGCCACGCCGGCCCTTCCAGACATGGATCTTATTATGCTTTTTACCTAATTATCAACCATGGGGCCTGTGAGAAAAAGGCGGCGGGGAAAGGCGAGCGGGAGGGGAGAGAAACTTCTGACACATTTATATCAAAATTACATCTTTTCTTCCACATAACTGACTCAAAAATAACAACACCATCATAAAGGTAAGATGCAGAATGTGAAAAGGAAGAAGAACAATGTTTAGATTTAATATGCTGAGCATCAGATTGTGATTTGCTTTGACAACAAAGCTCCAGAGCGCATTTAAGCAGGGGCCAAAAGCATTACAGTGTTTTTAAATGAGAAGGAAATAAGTCTAATGTTTCACAAGCTGCCGTATTTGCTGTTGAAATCCTCATAATTGCCTGCCCTCCACACTTTGCTTGGACCTAATGAATTGGGTTTAAATCTTATAAAGCTTTAGGACAAGCTAGAAAATCTTATTGGCTTCCCACTCTTCAACAAGAAGGAATTTTTTTAGTAAATAGAACAGAAAATCAACAACAAGAAGAAAAACAGGTTTCAAACACCACACAGGGTTTATCTTCATTATACCCCACAGCAGGACTTTTTAAAATAAATTTTAAATTTAATTTTTATTTAATTTTAAAATACATTTTTTGAATATTTTTAAAGTATGTAAATATTCAGCAAGGAGAAAGTGTCTCTGCTTTTTAGTATCCACAATTAAATATCCTCAGATAAAATCCATGGCAGGAGGGTTGGAACTAGAGGATCTTTAAGGTTCCTTCCAAGCCAAACCATTCTATTATTAGAAAATTGAATTTTTCTGGTGGCTTCTTATTTAAAAACAAGTAAGCAAACCTCCAAACCTTCCCAAAGGCCAGCACCCACTCATGTCTCAGCAAGTTTTGCTTTATTAAATAAAAAACCCACTGAATTTATGCTTGATAGGAAGCAGGAATTGACTCAACACAACTTTTACAAGTGGTTTTAAGCAAACCTTCTGCTTTCTTTGTGTTCACTTCCACAAGACCCCATTAATGAGGGGTGACCTCATAAAAATGGAAAGGGTGAGTGTCAGGAGGATGGAGCCAAGCTCTTCTCAGTGACCTCCAGTGATAGGACAAGGGGCAATGGGTGCAAGATGTAACACAAGAGGTTCCACAGAAATAGAAGAAATTATCAGGGTGAGAGAAGAGTGTCCCAGGCTGCCCAGAGAGGGTGTGGGGTCTCCTTCTCTAGAGACATTCAAACCCCACCTGGACACCTTCCTGTGTGACCTGATCTGGGTGTTCCTGCTCCAGAAGGAGGATTGGACTAGATGATCTCCTAGGTCCCTTCCAATCCCTGATATTCTGTGATTCCCTCTAATCCCCTCCTGCTTTTTGGTGGCCATGGGGAAAAAGAAACTCTGCAGCCTCCTCCCTGCTCATTCTTCATCACATCAGCTGCCATTTCAGATGGTCCTTCCCTGGCTTAAAATGAGCCTGAAACAGCAAGCTCTGGAAAATATATTTTTCATGGTACATAACCAGCCCCAGCTGCGTTTTCCAACCATCCCTCTCCATCTACAGTCCCCAGTGCACCCTCAGCAAGATGGAATATACTCCATTTCACTCCTGGGCAATTCACAGGAGGAAGTTAGAAATGTCTTTCTAGTTGAGATGTCAGCCACTATGTGTGAAACTGGACTCATAAAGCAGGGCTAAGACACAGACTGATATGGTCTGTGTCTTCCTCAATCCAAGACATACCAATAAAACTTGATATCTGTGTCTCCAGTGCAATTTGGGTCTTTCCTTATGACTTGTGTTCTTCCAAACACATTTCCTTCAAGCAGCAGCTGGCATGAAGATTTCTAGAATGAAACCAGCTCACAGAAAGCAAGATGCTCATTCCTTCTCCAATGTGCAAACATGATGCCAGTTGCCAGAAGCTTCTGTGAGTGTATGAGCATGATTCTCTTACACATAAAAAAATCCTCAGAAAGTACAATTTAAAATCAGAGAATGGGTTGGGTTGGAAGGGACCTTCAAGATCATCCAGTTCCAACCCCCAAACCATGGGCAGGGACACCTCCCACCACACCAGGTTGCTCAATGCCTCATCCAGCCTGGCCTTAAACACCTCCAGGGATTGAGGGGGTATCCACAACCTCTCTGGGCAACCTCTTCCAGGCTCTCACCATTCTCACAGTCAAGAACTTCTTTCTTATCTCCAGCCTCAACCTCCCCTCTTCCAATTTCCATCCATTACTCCTAGTCCTGCCATCCTGGACCCTAATAAAAAGTCCCACTCTATCCACAACCTCTCTGGGCAGTCTGTTCCAGTATTAATAGGCAGAAGGAGAGGGATGAGAGAGGTTCCTCACTCCCCAGCCTAGATCTATCTAAATTAAGAAGTTGGTGCACCTCCCTTCTGAGGAAAGGATAAAGGAGTTGGGGTTGTTCAGCCTGGAGAAGAGAAGGCTCAGGAAGGGACATCATAGTAGCCCAGGGAACTGCAGAAAGGCTGGGGAAGGAGTTTTGAATAGGGTCCAGAATGGAAGGACAAGGAGGAATGGATGCAAATTGGAAGAGGGGAGGTTTAGGCTGGAGAGAAGAAAGAAGTTCTTGACTTTGAGGTTGGTGAGACATTGGAAGAGGTTGTCCAGAGAGTTTGTGGATTCCCCCTCAGTCCCTGGAGGTGTTTAAGGCCAGGCTGGATGAGGCATTGAGCAACCTGATGTAGTGGGAGGTGTCCCTGCCCATGGCAGGAGGGTTAGAACTAGATGATCTTTTAAGGTCCCTTCAAACCATTCAATGTTTTCACATAAATCCTTGCACTATTCCAGTGGCCTGTTCCCTTTGAGTACAGACTAAGGAGTAAGAGCACAGGATCTGGCCATAGAACTTGCATCACAAGAGCAAACTCCTCATATTTGAAAAGATTATCAGTCAACTACAGTTCTTTCCACTGGAGAAACAGTTACTCAGTTATGATAAACAAAGAAATTCCCATGCACTGGGAAGGAAAACCTATTAACTGATTAAACATGTGAATCAGTTGATAAACCGGTTATCAAAGTTCTGAAAACATTTTTAACAATGACCCTTCCTGCCATTTTTTAACAATGACCCATAAAAGCTAGAATCATTCAGCTCTTGACAGGAAAGCAGCTGGATAGAAAACAGAATGTCTTTCAGATCTATGAAGCTGCAGCTCCTCCATACGAGTCCACAAATGCAGACACTAATTATCAGTGAAGTGGTGATAAAACATTTGAAATACCAATTAGAAGTTGTGGATAGAATGTTTCAGATTTCAAATTCTTTTCACAACACAGAATAAATCACTAGAGTTACCCAATCTGGTGTATACTTGTAATTCATTCCTTGGTTCAGGATTTTCAAAGAACTATAAAAATTATAGAATGATTTGCGTCGGAAGGGACCTTAAAGATCCTCAAGTTCCAATCCCCCTGCCATGGGCAGGGACACCTCCCACTACACCCGGTTATTAAATTCCTATTAAAAGAAAAAGAAAAGAAAAAGAAAAAACAAAAAGAAGAATGAAAGGCAAGTGATTATGAAGAAGAAGAAGATGATGAAGNAAAAAAAAAGAAGAATGAAAGGAAGAAGATTATGAAGAAGAAGAAGATGATGAAGGAGAAGGAGAGGGAGAAGAAGAAAAAGAAAAAGGAAAAGGAAAAGGAAAAAGAAAAGGAAAAGGAAAGAGGAAAAGATGAAAAAGAAAAAGAGGAAGAAAAAACGAGAAAGAAAAATGAAAAAGAAAAAAGGAAAAAGAAAAATTAAAAAGAAAGATTGAGAAAAAGAAAAAGAAAAAACAAAAAGGGAAAAGGAAAAAAATTAAAAAGAAAAAATGAGAAAAAGAAAAAGAAGAAACTTCTTCACTTTGAGGAGAATCTGATTTTTGGAACAGTAAAAAAAAAAACAAGTTGAAAAAACTGTTTGACCTGCCCCTTGCAATAGATACAAATTCCTTTTGGACAACTCCAGACCCATAGAAAAACTCAGAGGAATTTTTTTTGGGGGGAGAAAATGCAGGTGCCAGAGTAGGAACCTGGATTACCACCACCATTAGAATTGTTCACATGCAAAGCTGTAGTTAAAGAAAATGTTAGCCATGAAATTCAGGTGGAGATTTACATTTTCACACAATTCAGAGAAACATTCAGCTCTAAGGCGCTTTCCAGACTGTTCTTGATGTCTATTCCCCTTCCTCAAGTCCTCTGTATCAGCCATTCAAACCAGCTTTGAACCAAAAATACACTCAAATCCCTAATCTTGCTTCTGCATATTTTCATGGCAAGTAAATATTCTGTAGGTTTCTTTTTCATTTCATTGTCAGAAAAGTAATTTGAGCTAAAAAGCAACATCAGAAGTCAGAAAAATCCCAGAATTCAAGGTATTTCCACCAGGGTCTCATACACTGTTGGAAGAGCTAGCCAAGATTTTGACATAAAACTTTTCCATCAGCTCAAGGAGTCATAGAAAAAGCTTCAGGCTTTCTACCAATTACTGCTGAGCACTAAAAGTATGTTAAAGCAGTTCATATTTAAACATTTGGCTTTACAGTGGTCTTAAAACAATCCATACTTTATAAAAAAAAAAAAGACCAAAACCTCTCAATGCATAAAAAGGCAGATTTAAAAGGCAGCATTCTATTTTGTTTCCAGAAACACAACATTTAAAAGCAATCAAACGAGGCATTTGTTAACAGAGGAGTTGAAATAAAAAGAAAATGACAATGAGCAGAGGTTTTTAATTTTGAAAAGTCTGCTACCATTTCTAGGAACGTCATCTCTCAAAAGCTCATGGTATGGAAAGACTGGATTGATTTGGCTACAACCCCTGAGCTCAGTGAGCACTTGGGCTGTGCTTTTGGAAGAGGAAGAAAACAAGTAGTTGAGGGAGGGTTTTTTTGGTTTTTTTTTCAAAGACTTAGATGTATTCCAAGGCAATGATGGATTTGGAATACAGCTGAGACTCATCCAGCCCCTGAATTTGGAAGGGGATGATGCACTCAGCACCTCTCTCTAAGGAGCTTGTCAGTTCACCAAAACCTAAACAGAGGTAGACACACAAAGGATTTGCTACTTGCAGGTCTGCAATTTATTTGCAAAAGATGGAGAAACTGCTCAGTTCATAGATTTCACCTCATGTTGCACTTTTTTGGTCTACAGAAACAAAGCACCAGTAGAACAGTGTTTTCTGACCATTATCTTCCTTCTTCTGCCCCTTTTTCCACTTACAGAGGGGTTCAACCATGCGTGAAGAAAAATTGACATAAAGTTTCTCTATAATTCACAGCTCAAAAAAGTTCCTCCTCCTCTGCCTATGAGCAGAGCTCAAGTTGTACTTTGCATAAAGCAAAATTCATTTTTCCCTATTGACTGAGGGGTAAAACTGAAGGGGAGAGGAGAAATCCAAGTGAACAGCTGAGCACTTTGATTTTTCTAAGGGGAAGGAAAAAAAAGAAGAGGAAGAATGTTTCAAAATGATTCCCAGATCAAAAATCCCCTTTGAAACATGTGACCACAGCATCACTTTAAAAAAAAAGGTTTCAAGCTTTGCAGATGAAGGCAAAAGGATCAGACTCACAACTTGTAAGGTCTAGTCCATGCTGTAGCTCAGGCCACATCAAAGGCAGTGGGATCTGGTGTGCCCAACTTCCCTGCAGCTCCTCTTGGCCCCTGGCAATTCCTGACAGCTCCTGTGCAGCAGGGAAGGGTGTTTTATTGCTCACACACACCAGCCTGGCTCATCACTTGCAGCTCAATCCTGCATCAGGCATCCCTTTGGTTGATAATAAGGGACAGAAAATGTCTTCTCATGATGGCAACAGAAATGGGAACTCCTGTGGAGCACTTCCATGTGTGGTCACCATACTATGTCCTCAAAAGTGAGCTCAGCAGATTCTTAAGTTGGTGGCTTTTCAGAGGATGGAGTAAAATACGAGCATGTTCTTAAGTCCCACTGGGTTCAGGCCACATTGTGCCTTTCTAAAATATGTAGTTTTAAGGAAAGGAAAATTTTCGGGCAGGGAGCACTGCTTTGGTAAAAAGGAGTCAACAATCACCCTATTCTGTCTCAGAGTTTATTATAAAATAAACAAAATGTAGCAAAAAAACCCCAAGTAAACCAAACATCCAAAGAAAAAAAAGTCCCTGTCTGTAACATAGAATGGTTTGGGTTGGAAGAGACCTTCAAGATCATCTAGTTCCAATCCCCTGCCATGCACAGGAACACCTCCCACCACACCAATGCCTCATCCATCCTGGCCTTAAACACCTCCAGGGATTGAGGGGGCATCCACAACCTCTCTGGGCAACCTCTTCCAGGGTCTCACCACTCTCACAGGAAAGAATTTCTTTCTCTCCAGCCTAAATCTCCCCTCTTCCAATTTGCATCCATTCCTCCTAGTCCTGCCATCTCATATCCCATTAAAAATTCCCACCCCACCTTTCTGTAGGCCCCTTCAGGTACTGAGAAGCTCCTCTGAGGTCCCCCCTGAGCCTTCTCTTCTCCAGGCTGAACAACCCCAACTCCTTCAGCCTGTCCTCAGAAGGGAGGTGCTCCATCCCTTTCATCATCTTTGTGGCCTCCTCTGGACCTGCTCCAACAGCTCAATGTCCTTCCTATGTTGAGGGCTCCAGAACTGGACACAGTAACTGCAGGTGGGGCCTCACCAGAACTGAGTAGAGGGCAAAACCCCCTCTCTTGACCTGCTGGTCTTTTCAAAGACTGCACAGCCAGGAATTACAGTTAAGCCCTCTTTAGACCATAAAGAAAAATCATTTGATAGTGTCCAGCGTGTTGAACCAGCTTTTCCCAGAATCTGCAGTAATAAAGTTGTCAGACAACCCAGAAAAGCAGAGAGCTGAGTCTTTCAAGACCCAGACATGAACTTGTCTTAAACTACATCACCATGTAATTGTTGCTGTGAGCACGTCATTCTCAGTGTCAAGTGCTTGTAAAGGACACAAGAAAAAAATCTTTCCACGTGAGACAGGACAGGGGAACCACCACTGTCCTGTGAATTTCTCAATTTCAGCCTTCCTGGCAAGCTCTGAGTTGATATGTGTGAGTTATTCCTGGAGACTTCCCCTATGGTTAGTAAAATTCAGAATGGAAAGAGATGTTATTCTACTGTAATAACTTCCATGTTTCACATCACACTGAGCAGTTTGCTTAAGTCTAAGAGCTGAATGAACTGCTTCAGATCATCAGATATGACCCCTTTGAGTTGTGGGCAACCTGAAGTTTTAGGAAGGTAGCAGGAGGTTGGTCATTATTTGCTTCAAAGCTTTGAGAAATCCCAGTCAAAGAAACCGAAGAGACAATGTGGCAGGAGGAGATTCATGATACAACTTGAGCACTTTATCTTCTGTTCACTCAGGCTGGCTGTGTCTAAGATGGATGGGAATCACAGAGTTGAGTTGAAGGCACCTCCAAAGGCCACCTAGTGCCACCCCCTGCAGTGAGCAGGGACATCCTGCACTAGATGAGGTTGCTCAGAGCCTCAGCAAGCCTGGCCTTGGATGTCTCCAGAGATGGGACCTCCACCACCTCTCTGGGCAACCTGTAGTTGAGGGTGTTGCTTTGTAGGTTCTCCCATATTGCCCACAGCATGTCCTTGCCCCTCGTATTGTGGGTCCTGGGACATGGGTGATGCCACTGTGGGGTTTGAAGCATCCCACCCTTATGAGGAGCCTGAGCCTTCCTCCAGCATAGAACCATAGAGTTGGCAGATACTTTCAAAGGTCCACTCCCTGCAGTGAGCAGGGACATCCTGCACTAGATGAGGTTGCTCAGAGCCTCAGCAAACCTCACCTCAGATGCCTCCAGGTATTGATGGAGCCTCCACCACCTCTCTGGGCCAACCTTCATGGGCAAGAACTTCTTCCTCATGTCTCATCTAACCCTGCCCTCCTCTAGTTTCCAACTACTGCCCCTTGTCTTGTGGCTCCATGCTACAAACAGCCCCTCCCCAGCTTTCCTGCTTCCCCTTCAGGTAGACCAGAACACTCCAGTAATCATTCTAGACACAAACTGGAGCACCACAGCATGAACACCTTCTCCAGGTTTTATAAAGGCAGAGGAGTAGGTTTAAGGTGCATTTATTCCTTTGGGGTTGCATTCCAGGCCTTGTAATAATCTGCCTCCTTCACCTTTCACCATCTTGCTACAACAATTTTAGCCCAAGGAGGGTTTTCAGAGCCTGGATCCTCACCTCGGGTTAAAGTGGTTGCTGATGACAGACAGGGCTAAGCACACGTGCTCTCACAACCTGAGCTCTCAGGAAAGGAGCAAAACTTTGCCAAATTGCTTTCAGAGAAGCCCTGATTGAAAAGGATCTTCATTGTACAATGCTGAAAGACAAACACACACACACACAGAAACCCACAAAACCACTGAGCTGAGCAGGCAAAAGGCAGGAAGCAGCCTGGCTTTTCTGCTTCTCACACAACTGCTTATTTGAAGCTGATGGCTGCTGATGGTGGCTTTAAGGTGTTCCCAAAGCAAAAGCCCCTCACAGAGGATCCAGGCACATTCCAGACCAAAGATCAGGCTCAATGGGGTGCAGAATCCTTTAGAGCTGGAATTCTGATGAAGTTTATGAAGGAGGTGAAAATCACAGAATCATAGAATGGTTTGGGTGAAAATCATAGAATTACAGAATGGTTTGGGTTGAAAGGGACCTTCAAGATCATCTAGTTCCAACCCCTCTGCCATGGGCAGGGACACCTCCCACTACACCAGGTTGCTCAATGCCTTGTCCAGCCTGGATGGAGCTAGTAAAAATCTCACCATGGGCTTTAAAAGCAGAACCAGGGTTGACATAAGGTGCAGGTAAATATAAATAACTTAGTTTAGTATGTACAGATAATTGGGGTGGAATGAGCAGCAAAAAGGTAACAAGGAAAACAAAGTAGGGCTTTTTAATAAGACGTGTGATGGAAGGACTAGAAATAATGGATGGAAATTGGAAGAGGGCATATATAAGAAAGGAATTCTTTATGGTGAGGGTTGTGAAACACTGGATGAGGTCGCCCAGAGTGGTGGTGGACGGCCCCTCAATCCCTGGAGGAGTTTAAGGCCAGGCTAGATGAGGCATTGAGCAGCTTGGTGTAGTAGGAGGTGTCCTTGCCCATGGCAGGGGGTTGGAACTTGATGATCTTTAAGGTCCCTTCCAACCTGAACTATTCTATGATTCATCCAGTTTCACTCAAGAAGGATGCACATACTTCACCCCCAAGAAGAAAGTTCTCCCCTGAAGTTCTGGAGTAAATCACCTGTGTCTTTCCATGCAATTGCATCACATCCCTTTGGCTCCCTTGGTTTTTTCCTGCTCTTTGAACACATCTCCTGCTCAAAGATTCAGCCATCAGACTGGCTGTAGCTGTGGCTGGATGATTACCCTTTGCTTCCTGCACTGCTTCAGTACCCTTCTCATCATAGAAGATTTCTGCTAGTAAAACTCTAGGGATAAGGCTTATAAAAAAAGAACTAACACAAATATTCCCAATTTAGCTATTTCTATCTCATCCTCAGCAGGTGGGATGCTTTGAGGCCATATTAGGACTTCTCATGCACAACCTGGTTAAACCCAACTGATAATTCACAAGGAAAGCTACAGGTTTGGTAGAGAAGAGCTTCCATGATCAGCACATGCTTCTACTTCTTAGAATACATAAAGGAGAAAAGAGAAGGATTAAACTCTGTTAATGCACACCACTCTCTTTGCTTTCCTGGCACTGGCATCCTTTCATGTGGTGGACTGTTTTCCTAAAACATGATTATTAAAATCCATCTCTCCAAGCATCTGGAAAACATCCACTTGCTCTGCCCACCCGAGCAGGAACCAGAGAAAATTGTCTGTGGACTCCACCAGGGCCATATTTGTGGATTACCTCTGCCCTCCTCCTAAAGCCTGGCTCCAGAGCTCACTTTGTGGTTACCTGAAAGCCTGCCGTTGCCTCCTGAGAGCTTTTCACAACAAAACTCCTGACGTGGTGAAGCCTTTGGTGCCTCAGTCCCTGACAGTCAGGACTCCTTTTAACCCTCCCCAGTTGCCATAGATCATCCTGGGATGAAAGAACTCCTGATTTACAATACCACATGTTTAAATCTGAAAACAAAAGAACAAGCAGCAGCTCACCTTTGAAGACTCAACATTAATTCTCATGGAGAACAACCTCTTTTTTTTTTTTTCTGCCCTGGGACAAACCCCATCTATACACTGAGTAGGGAAGGCCTGAAGATACCCTAATGCAGAATCTTCCTGCAGTTTCAGTATCAACCAAGCACTCTGTAAGGAATCCACAGCCCTGTCTCTACCAAAAGCAGACCTAAATGCCTTTTCCATCCTGATTTCAGCATCCCTGATGACTGAGAGCAACAAGAAGCTCACTGCTTCTGCACCCAGGACATGCTCCATCCTGATGAAGGCTTCATCTTCCTTCCCAAGGCTTATTTCATCCTCAGAGACCTATTTCTTCTAGTTTTCTGGAGAAAAAGTGTTTAACACAGCTGGAATTCACCACCCAAGGGTTGTCTTTTGTGATGTAAGGGCTGTAACAACCAGCAGTAACTAAACTTTAGGATAAAAAGGCATTCCCTAATAATTTCTTTGAGTTGAATATACATTAGCAGCAAAAGGAAACATCAACAAATTCCAGATGCAGAATGTAATTATGTTTAGAGGGCAGAACCTTTCATATTGTTTTCTATAGGAATTAAAAAAAAAAAAATTAAAGTCATCATGAAAGCAGTGGAATTTCAGTAAACTATGTTTTGGGTTAGAGCCCAGAATAGTTCCACTTGGCAGTTCAGAGGCACGGGTAAAATATTCCAAAGTTCATAAATCCTTGCCTTTAATTTGTAGATATAGGTTACAGCTTCAGTATCACTGCAAGGGGGTAAATCATGCTCCCACCTAAACAGTTGCCAAAGGGCTCTGTACCAAACCTTTCAGCTCGGTCAGGCAGCTCTTAGGAAAACCATACATCAATGTCCCCCGTGTTCCCATGCCCCTCACATCCTATATACCCTCTACACAAGGTTTCCTTGGCTGGAACAGCCTCTGCAGCACCTTTTTTAACTCACACACTGAAGATGGGGTTGACACAAGAAGGAAAAAGGCACCTGGGAGTGTCATGACTTCAAATGGACAAGGAGACTGAGGGGTGACCTCAATAATGTTTATAAATATGGAAAGGGAGAGTGTCAGGAGGATGGAGCCAGGCTCTTCTCAGTGACATCCAATGATAGGACAAGGGGCAATGGGGTCAAGCTGGAACACAGGAAGTTCCACAGGAATAAGAGAAAGAACTTTTTCACAGTGAGGGTGACAGAACACTGGAACAGACTGCCCGGAGAGGTTGTGGGGTTTCCATCTCTGGAGACATTCAAAACCCATCTGGATAAATTCCTGTGTGACCTAGTCTTGGTGTTCCTGCTCTGGCAGGGGGATTGGTCTAGATGATTTCTTGAGGTCCCTTCCAATCCCTGATATTCCGTGATTCCTCTCTCACATCAGCTTCCATCAATTGTTGTGGTTGTAAAGGCTCAGTATAACAAGGCAGCTTGGAACTATCAAGAATTAGTTTTCAAGAGAAAAAATCCAGCAGAATTCAGTGGCCTATAAGAAGTTTCATTTAATTTGCATTCTCTGCAACATGTTAAAGGGTTCCAGCAGCACGTGCCTGTAAAGAAAAACAATTACTAATGTCTGGGAAGAGTGACTAAGATCTCATTAGGTATTAGACACCTCATCTACCTGCTTCTTTCAAAGCTTGGGTCCTTTGCTGCATTAAATTATGGGTTTAAGAAGTTGGTACACAAGACTTGTGGGTAAGATTTGTACAACAAAGACTTCACAATTAGGATCTGTCACATGGGCAACAGATCATGCCACAATAGGGTAATAAAGTTGTAGGATGAAACACGAGCCTGTCTCAAGAGACTGTAGTCTACAGATAGCACCCAATTTGTTCCTTTCTGATAAAAACCTTTGCTAAAACAAAGCCTGGACACAGATGAAAGAGGCTGTAACTCAAATTAATCAACACTCAAAGGCTGAGTTCCATGGGGCACAAACTGAAAATTTAAGCACATGCTGAAGAAACACCCAAAGAAATTCCAGTGAGGTCAGTGGGACTTCTAAACTGTCTGAATTACAGAGTCAGAACTGGGAGAGCCAGGAAGCTGCTTGTAACAGGGTGAAATGTGAGTTTAGGAAAAAAAATAATTCTTCTTTCTACCATGTCACTGCTTGGTTGGTTTCACTTCTGTAATTTCAGCATAATTATTCCATTCATAGAATAAAAGAATGGTTTGGGTTGGAAGTGACCTTCAAGATCATCTAGTTCCAACCCCCCTGCTGTAGGCAGGGACACCTTCCACTACACCACGTTGCTCAATGCCTCATCCAGCCTGGCCTTAAACACTTCCAGGGATTGAGGGGGCATCCACAACCTCTCTGGGCAACCTCTTCCAGGCTCTCACCACCCTCACAGCAAAGAAGTTCCTTCTTCTCTCCAGCCTAAATCTCCCCTCTTCCAGTTTTCATCCATTACTCCTAGTCCTGCCATCCTGGACCCTATTAAAAAGACCTCCCCCATCCACAGCCCATGAAACTAAAACACAGTAAACATCCAGTAACCAGGTCACCATTTTAAAATTACTTTAAAATTAAAGAGCAGCTCTGCTCCCACTGCTGAGCCAAAACCCAAAAAACAAAGTGCTGGCCCAGACTCCATGTTCTCCCAGAGAAGGAGATGATGGTAGTGTTATGTGTGATGGTCTCACAGAGCCTCCATCTTAGAGGGTTCATAGGATTGTACTGGAGAGAACTGGGCTTCTCTAGAGAAATCTTCTCCCTTAAAAACAGAGCTGGATAAAGCTCAGCTGTACTCACCCCAAAGCCCACAATGCCAAATGTATCTCCTCCAATAAATGTCCCGAAAGATATTAATAAGTAAAGCCATTTCCAATAAATCCAGATTTATACGTAAAATATACCAGACTGCAAATGCCAGAAGAATGTAAAATGCATTTCTAATGGAAAAAAAAAAAATGAAGGGAAAAAGAACTTTGACATGCAAAGAATGCAAATGTCCTGCAAGTCAGTGTAGGGATCAAACCATAATGTGCTGTGCAAAAAGTCAAGTGCCATTTGTAATTGTATGGCACTGACACACACAGTGATGACAACGTCTCACTTTTTGGGTCCTCATTAATCCAGATCCTCAAACACACAGAATCATAGAATGGTTTGGGTTGGAAGGGACCTTCAAGATCATCTGGTTCCAACCCCCTGCCATGGGTAGGGACATTTCTCACGAGACCAGCATGCTGAAAGCCTCATCCAGCCTGGCCTTAAACACCTCCAGGAACTGAGGGGGCATCCACAACCTCTCTGGGCAACATCTTCCAGGCTCTCACTACCCTCACTGCAAAGAACTTCTTTCTTCTCTCCATCCTAAATCTCCCCTCTTCTAATTTGCATCCATTCCTCCTAGTCCTGCCATCCTGGACCCTATGAAAAAGTCCTACCCCTGCCTTTCTGTAGCCCCTATCAGGTATTGAAAAGCTACTATGAGGTCCCCCTTGAGTTTTCTCCAGGTTGAACAACCCCAACTCTTTCAGCCTGTCCTCAGAAGAGATGTGCTCCAGCCCTCTCATCATCTTCAGGGATCTCCACTGGACCCTGTTCCAGTGTCTCACCACCCTCACAGTAAACAACTTCTTTCTTATATCCATCCTAAATCTCCCTTCTTACAATTGTGGTGATACATCATCCACCTGCTCATAAACCAGGAATTGAAAATGTCCTTTGCCAAAGAACAGATTCTGGTTCCAAAGCCTGTGTTTGGAGAAGAAGTGGTTACAAACAAGCAGGAAAAGGCAAGGAGATGCTTCTATCTCAAGATGATTGGCAATATTTGCAACCTGATTCACTCCACCAAACCCACAATCATGCAAAGGGTGATCCAGGTATCTCAAAGCCCTTGGATCTGTAGGTGGGTCACCTTAGACACCATAAGATTGTCATCTGCTGTGGAGATGACGAGCACAAACTGCATGTGACATGATGAGGGAGTTTTTGGTGAAGGTGCTTGTAAATCCTATGCACCAGGCAGAGGTCAAAAACAGGACACCAAGTCCTCCATTGGAAAAGGTCTCAGCATCTGGGTTCACATCCTGCCTGTAACAATTTCTTTTTTATATCTTATTTACATCTTGGTCTGAATAGAAACACCAGCAAATGAGGCAAAGTTAAAAGGGTAAACAAGAATTTCAGCTTCAAGCTTTGATTCAGACGATGTGTTTTCTGATAGGGCTGATGTGAATTGTGCCGTGGGGTTATTTCTGGAACAAAATTGGGCAGAGTTTATAAACAGGTCACCTTCAACAATGTTTCTCCTTCCCCCTGAGCAGCTTAAGAAAGTGGAGGATCACCTAAATTTAAAACAATATATTTAAAACATTAGGAATCATTTCCTGGAGTGGTGCCTAGTTTGTTTTAAAGTTTTTTTGTTGTTTTTTTTTTTTTTTTCAACTCACACAAAATAAATAAAAGCCCAAACTGTGTTTGTTTATTGCTTTTATGTTTCAATTGTACTTATTTCTGTGCCTGTGCAAGTGGAAGTACAGAACTTCTCTTTATTTTTACAACAGCCCTTTCAAAAAAGGAAATCAATTGTGCTTCTAACTCTGTATGTTTTTAAGCTGAGGACTTAAAGATATTAGAAAGGGGGCAAAAATTGCCAGATTTTTTTAAATGAAGTAATGAGTAAGTGCAACCATGTCTAGATATGCCTACTTCTGAGAAGCATATGATGTCTATTCCAATTCATTTTTCTTTTATTTCAGACTTCCCTAAATTCTTAAATCCCCTAATCTCAATGTCTGGAGACTTTAAAGTCTCCCTCCCACAGTTTCCCCAGGGGTATTTCCTAATGCACTGAGAATTAAAAGATAAGGGTTCCTCGATGGTGTTCACACTGTTTGCTGCATTGTTTTGATTTCTCCCAATTTTCCAAAGAAATACAGACAATAATGAAAAAAATCACTCTCTCAGTGAGAACACTCATTCTCATTGATGGCCAAACAAGCAAGGGAAAAAAAAAAATAAAACCTCTCCAATTTTGCTCACATTGCAGCCAGAAGCATTATGATTTTTCTAAGACTTTAAAGCTTTCTACCTAAAAAGGAAGCCCCAAAAAATGAAGTGAGTTTCTGCTGTGCCTCCACCTCATTGAGAAAATACTTAACTTTGGTTTGCAGCTATGGAATAAGGGTAAAGGGACCTGGCAGAGTGATGACAGGAGGAGAGCAACAAGGTTTTGTCTCTCCCTTGTGATTCCTTCAGCATCTGTTTCTACCCTGGCACAGGGGACTTTGTGCTAAGCCCCCATGAAGATACTCCTTCCTTTGAAAATCCTCCCTTCCAGATGCAGCTGTGCTTGGGCCACCTCTCTCATGAGATTGACCCCTGGCCCTGCACTGCCTGCCATACCACAGCCCTCCTTTCTCTGGGGACAGGCAGGGCAGGGTAGTATTTCCCTGCTGCCATTCCAAAGCAAAAGCCAAAGAAATCCAAGAGTCTTCACTCAATAAATTAAAATTCCAGCATTATTCAAGGCAGTGATGTCTCATTTTACACGGAGGGTTGACAGTTTTTCTTCTAGCTTAGGGGCTCGAGTGAGTTATGGCGATGAAGGAAGACCCAAGAATGTTGATTAATAGATATTGGGATCTACAAAAAAGGGAGGAGCAAAATTCCCATCCCTTCCAGCCATCAGGGACAAGAATTTTGGAGCTAAAGCAGCAAGTAGAGATGCTACAATGTGAGGTATCAGTGACACTCTCCACAGATCAAACAAAGCTTTGATATTTGTGAATCCAACAACAGCTCACATTGGAAAAAATCTAAATACCAGCATTTCCAACTGCACCCACCCTGGGACATGTGATGGTCCTGAGACACCAAGCAGAAGCAGAGATGGAAATACCTTATTGCTCATTTTTTTTCTTGATCCTATTTGCACAAGCACTAGTTAGGCTCAGTTTCCCTGATTACTGATGGTCTTGATGGTGAGTCTCCTCTAAAATAACCATCTTTAGTTTACCCAGTGAAGAAAGTAAAGCAGACACACATCTAACCCAAACCAAAATTACCTGTCAGCCTCACACACCCCAGCTCATGGTTATTAGAATGGTTTGGGTTGGAAGGCACCTTAAAAATCATTTAGGTCCAAACCCCCTGCCATGGGCAGGGACATTTCTCACCAGACCAGGTTGTTCAATGCCTCATCCAGCCTGGCCTTAAGCACCTCTGGGGATTGAGGAGGCATCCACAACCTCTCTGGACAACCTCTTCCAGGGTCTCACTGCCCGAAAAGATAAGAATTTCTTTCTTATCTCCAGCCTAAATCTCCCTTCTTCCAATTTGCATCCATCACTCTTACTCCTGCTGTCCTGGACCCTATTAAAAAGTCCTACCCCAGCCTTTCTGTAGCCCCCTTCAGGTAATGAGAAGCCAAAATGAGGTTCCCCCTGACCATTCTCTTTCTCCAGGCTGAACAACCCCAACTTCTTCATCCTTTCCTCATAAGGGAGTTGCTCCAGCCCTCTCATCATCTTCTTGTCCCTCCTCTGGACCCACTCCAACAGCTCAATGCCCTTCTTAATTAATGCCCTCTTATTACAGGTCACTCTCTCAAAACTCAGGATTCCAAGGAGCAGTTTTTATTCCAAATTTCAGACGAAGGGCTAGTTCTGGCAGAGGGACAATGCAATAAACACACATTTCCAAGCCACTTTCGTCAGGTTTCTTGGTTGTTCACTGTACAGCTGCCAGGAGGAATAAAAATGTTACCCAGGGGTGAGCTCTCTGAAGGCTTTAAGGTGCTGGAGCTGAACTCCTTGCGCTGATGGATCTTACAGAATCTCACTTATGAGGATGCCAGTAATTCTAAATTCCACGTTAGATTTATGGAAAGCCAGGTGATTTTTTTTTTTTTTTTTCCAATTTTATTTTATTAGGCAGAGGAAAGCACGCTCGGTGCTCCAACGCTGAGACTGGAGATTTCTCCAAAGGGGAAAGAGAAAAAAAAAAAAAAGAAATAAAGAAAGAAAGAAACCAGAACAAAACCCAAAAGCCACACTCATGGGGAAGCTCGTAACCATCAGTCATCTGCTAAATGAAACCTGCTCTTTCTTTCAGATTAGCTACTGTCTAGTGGTAGGCAATCAATATTGATTTGCAAGGCAGCCTGCCCAGGGGATGCAGAACAAGTGATTGTAGCACATGCTGACAAATGAAATATCATCCTGGCCCATTTGCAGCACGACCTGAATGAGGATCCATCAGTGGGAAGAGATTTTTTTTGCCCCCTTTGCAAAAAACCCTAAATTCTAATCTGACCAGATTTCAAACACTGGAAGATGGACACGATGCTTGAGGAAAATGGAAAGTGCTGTTCTATTTTTTTTTTTTTAATATTTTAATCAGTTTTTCATGTCAGGCCCAGACTGAGTGTCTCAGTGAAAGAATTCCTCAGTGAAAGTGTCAATGGACTGAAGGACAACATGAAAAACCTTCATTCCTGTGTGGTTTCTCTGTGTGTTTCATTCACCAGAGACCTCCCAATGTAATTAGGGGAAGGAGGGCTAGAGGTCAATGCTGGAACTCAGGGTTTTCCCAACCTGTATTTCATTTCTTGCCCTGCCACAGACTTTCTGTGACACACAGGGCAAGTTCTTCATCTTTTTTTTGTGTGGCTTACATCCATACCTGTGTGATGGGGGGAACAGGATCAGCTCACAGACATGGAAAGGATAAAAAATGAAGAGCTGAGGAAAATTAAGCCTGTAATAGAAGACTGGTTGACCACAGGGTTAGGAGACCCCAACCTTCTGCAGACAGAGTAATTTCATGCACTTGCTTTCAGAAATTCACTGAATGGACCCATTTCAAAATACTGAGAGCTTTCAAGCAGTGTTTTTCTTCATAAAGACAAAGAGTAATTTCCTTGGAGGAAAGAACAGAGGCAAAAAAATCCCCCCCAGGGTTATTATTTCTCCCCTGTCAAGTCTGTTCCCTCACATGTCAGCTCAGCAATTGGCTCATCAGAGGAAGGAGGAGAGAATCATAGAATGGTTTGGATTGGCAGGGACCTTAAAGATTATCTAGTTCCAACCCCTCTTCCATAGGCAGGGACACCTCCCACTAGATGAAGATGCTCAAGAGTAGGACAAGAGTTGGAAAGATTTTCTAAGTTTCCACAAAACCTCCTGTTTCCCCCTATAAAATCCTCTCTCAGCAAACAAACCAAACCAAACAAAATCTATTCTAGCTTCTCAGACTAATGAAGGAAATTATAATTAAAATGCAACATTAAAAAAGAAAAAAATAAGATGTCCCCATTTACCAGAAGTGCTGAAGCAAAACTCAAGCAATTCTAGAACTCCTCCTTCTTCTCCATTTTATTTTTAAAGGATAACACTGAATTGTAGATGCAGGATTAATCCCAGAAATTATTCACACAGGTCAATAAGATTATTTAATCTCCTTACACTGTTTGTTTTCAAGTCCCCAAAGTGTTTAAAGCTCCCTAGGTAAACACTGGGCTCATGAGCATCCTGCTGAATTCAAACCCCAGAGAAAGTCAGGAGGCATCATGAAAAATAACACCTTGTTTGCATTTTTCATAAAGACATCAAGTGTATTTCATCTCCCTGAAACATTATCTCCCCCTGGGAATTGGGGATGAGCAAAACCAGAACAAGTGGAAGTTAAATAATTTTTTTTTTTTTGAAATGCTGAGAAGCCAATGGGTTAAGCTCTTAATTTATCTTTGTTTCTCCAAAGATACACCACTAGTTCAGAGACATTAAGAGGGAGACCACACCTGTGTTTCTTTAGCAGTGGCCTGCTGAAAATATTTGTCAGGCATTGTGTCGGCCTCCAGAGCACATTCTTTCACTTTATGATTAACCTTTCAAGAGATTATGTTGGGTAAAAAAACGTTCAAAGTGACATTCAGGCTAAATGAACTGCATTCATACTGCAAAGGCTTCACCCTTGAAGTTGGTGGTGTTTTTTCAAACAAAGCCTAAGAGGATGTGTCCCTCAGGAAACTGAATATGCAACCAACTGCTGAAAACAAGCCAGGAATGTTTTGATATTTAGAAGGTAGTGAATTCAATACTCTGGAAGAACAAAAAGAAGGAAAAGAAAAAAAAAAGAAAAGAAAGAAAAAGAACAAAAAGAGAGAAACGGACCCTTTTTTAAATAAAATCTGGGTATTGAGTCATAGAGTGGTTTGGGTTGGAAGGGACCTTGAAGATCATCTAGCTCTAACCCTCCTGCCATGGGCAGGGACACCTCCAACCACACTAGGTTGCTCAATGCCTCATTCAGTGTGACCCTAAACACCTCCAGGGATTGAGGGGGCATCCACAACCTCTCTGGGCAACCTCTTCCAGGGTCTCACCACCCTCACAGTCAAGAACTTCTTTCTTATCTCCAGCCTAAATCCCCCCTCTTTCAATTTGCATCCATTACTCCTAGTCATTCCATCACATATACTATTAAAAAGTCCTACCCCAGCCTTTCTGTAGACCCCCTTAAGGTATTGAGAAGCCACCATGTGGTTCCCCCTGAGCCTTCTCTTCTCCAGGCTCAATAATCCCAACTCCTTCAGCCTGTCCTCAAAGTCTACAGCCTTCTCATCATCTTCATGGCCCTCCTCTGGACCTGCTCCAGCAGCTCAATGTCCTTCTTATGTTGAGGGCTCCAGAGCTGATGAGCAAATCAGCTTCAATGAAGTAAAACCTGAGCAGGACTCTCAGTGCAAACAGATCCCTTCTTCCCCTCATCCCCAAACATCTATAAAAAGTTCTGCCACCTCTGCCAGGGCTTGGCCTTGCTCCCAACTGTTCCTCCTGACAGGGTTTGCTCCCTTGGCTGTGTGTCAGCTGGTGTGACTCCAGCCTTGTTTCATTGAGAGTTTATCTGGGAGTCTAAAGCAAAAGTCAGAGACTGCCTGAGCCTGGGCACTTGGCCAAATCTCCAAAGACAAAGAACTTTGTCCAGCACAATGCTAATAAATGATTACACCCTCCCTTTACAAAACATTAATTCACTTGACTCGGGGCATAGGATTTCTTTTTGCAAGTAGGGGTTTAAAGGAAAAAAAGAAACAAAAGCACACCCTTTTGCAAAGCAGCTGCAGTCAAACCTCACCAAATTTATGTTACCACTATTAACCTTCAACAGACCCATCAGACATCAGAGGGATGTGGACCAGAAAGAGGTAGAACAATACAAAAAAGTAAATGTATAGAAGAATACAAAGAAGTAAATATAATCTGCATGTTTTGGACAAAGCTCTGCTGCATTCCCTGCCAATTATAGTGGAAAGCGGGAGAAGAACAATCCCTGAACACCCAGTTTCTCAAATTCTTCTGTTTCAAGCACTTTTGTGGGGGGGCTGCTTTCCTGTCGCAGCACTCTGACTTGGATCTTTGCCCGGTCCTTCATACAAAATAATTCCCATTGCTTCCAAAACAGCCAAATCTGAGGGGAAGGGGACTAAAGCTGCTGAGTGACACCACCAGCAGCCATTTGGAGTGCAAAAACCTCAAAAGTTCCAGCAGCCCTCAAAACCCTGGGAGAACATTTCATGTTCTTGAGCACCATCTGCTGGTACCTCGGCCACTGGCACACGTAGGGTCACCTCCACCTGTCCACCTTAACAAGTCCAAGGTTGCCTTCTCCTTATCAAGTGCTGAAGTTCCTCCTTACCCACCTCTTAGCAGCTACCAAGTGAAAAAGACCAGCAAACTGATGAAGCTGGATTCTTTCCTCCATAATTGAAGAATTAAAGAGTTGGAAGGCACCTCCAAGGGTCATCTAGTCCAAGGTCCTGCAGTGAGCAAGAACATCAGGTTGCTCAGAGACTCAGCAAGCTTCACCTTGGATGTCTCCAGGGATGGGGCCTCCTCCACCACCTCTCTGGGCAACCTATTGCAGTATCTCACCATCCTCATGGAGAAGAATTTCTTCCTCATATCTTATCTAACTCTGCCCTGCTCTAGTTTAAAAAAACTAACTAAAATAATATAAAAAAAAATATTAAAAAATATAAAAATTAATAAGGTAAACCTAATTGTATCTAGAGGATATATAACTCTAGGTAAAAGCATTTAGATTGGAAGTGTGATTTTGTGCAGTGAATTTTGCTGATTTTCCCTAGGGGAAGGTGCCCAGGGGAAACTCAGCTCCAGGAGGAGTAGGAGGATGAGGTACAGCATCACTGGTTTAACCTCTTGTCTCCTTCCCAAAGAGTAAAACTGTGGCCCTGGAGCCTCACCTCTCCCTCCTGCTCCTGCAGTTTGAGCTCACACATGCCCCCAGATCAGCCCAATAACACAAGTGCCTGTAACACTGCCCAGTTTTGCCTCCGCAGTCACAACTGATTTCCTTTCTTCTCCTCAATCCTCCGAGCACCAAAGGGAGGGAGAGCAAGCAGGAGTTAACCCTTTGTTCGTTTCTGGCTTTGAATATGCCTGTCTGGTTTGATGCTGTCTCCTGTTTCACCAGAACTTCAGCATCCCCTTCATTAAAAGGGAAGAAAACACTTCTCAAAGTTACAAAGAAAAAAATTAAATTAAAGGCTTGGATGAAAGTTTTCAGTGGCAGGAATCAAAGCTACAAAACACAGAATCACACAATGTCAGGGATTGGAAGGGGCCTCAAGAGATCATCTAGTCCCATCCTCTTGTTGGAGTAGGAACACCCAGATGAGGTCCCACAGGAAGGTGTCCAGATGGGGTTTGAATGTCTCCAGAGAAGGAGAACCCACACCCTCTCTGGGCAGCCTGGGACACTCTTCTCTCATCCTCACCAAGGTGACAAAGTTCTTCCTCTTATTTCTGTGGAACCTCCTGTGTTCCAGCTTGTACCCACTGCCCTTTGTCCTGTCATTCAGTGTCATGGAGAAGAGCCTGACTCCATCCTCCTGACACTCACCCTTTCCATATTTATAACCATGAATGAGGCCACCCCTCAGTGTCCTCTTCTCCAAGCTAAAGAGACCCAGCTCCTTCAGCCTTTCCTCAGAAGGGAGATGCTCCAACACTTCATTATCCTTTGGGCAAGGACTTGCCCAAAAAAAGTCCTAGGAAAGGAGTTCAGTTCCTTATACACCTTACACAGATTGTTTCATTTCATCTCCACCCTGTATGTAATTTCTGCTGCTTCTTGATGAAAGGCACAAAGAAGAAAAAGAAAATTATAAAGTTTTCTACAACCACAGAGTCACAGAATTACCCAGGTTGGGAGGGACCTTACAGACCATGGAGTCCAACCATCAACCCAACTCAGACAAGAACCAGCCCTAAACCATATCTCTAAGCTCTTACATCCTTCCAGGTATTAAATCCTCAACCCTTTCCCTGGGCAACCTCTTTCAATGTAAAAATTTTCCTAATATCCATCCTAACCCTCCCCTGGAACAACTTGAGGTCATTTCCTCTTGTCCTACAGCCTGTCAGTGTGTAGATCAACTCCCCCTGGCTACATTCTCCTTTCAGGGAGTTATTCCAATTCTATTCCTATTCCAATACTATTTTTTTTATAAAGGCCACAATCTTTGTGATTCAGAATGATTTCCCTGTCTTAAGTCATTAAGATAAAAACCTGTAGGTCACAATGAAGTGACCAGTTACTGTAAAGAAGGTTTCATATTTCTGTTACAAAGACCATGCTCAGTTTGAAGGTGAAAACATCAAATCCTAGAAGGATTTTAGGAAAAATCCTAGCTCCTCCTAAAGTTCTCCTGTCCCTACAAAGCTCCACAGCAGTTTCCTTCTGCCCTTGGAAGGAAGAAGGGAGTTGGCAGCTGCCATGAAAGCTTTTGTTTGGAGTCTGGGAACTCCAGATGGAAGCACAGGACTAAATCTGTGGTTCCTAAACTATCTGATCTTCACCAACATCTGGGATTTTTGCAGTGTCCCACAACACAAACCCTTTCTACCCCCAAAAGATAAACCCCAGTTTTCTCAGGCAGAAGAAAAATAGCAGGGCCACCAGGTTTTTCTCTCTCACTCTTGGGGTTTGTTTGATTTTTTTTATTTTTACTTTATATCAAATAAATATCTCAAGCTTAGAGACTTTCTTTACTAAGAGACTTCTCCATACGTGGACATTTTGTGGTTGTTTCTGTCAATGTCAAGGATTTCTGCTTTTTTTTTTTAAATGAAGTCCAAAAAATCCTTGAAAAACACTAAGACAAAGGCATGACTCACTCAGAATTTCCTGTTGATTTTTTTTTTTTGCTTTTCGGGACAGCTTGTCCCAAAATAGACCCATTAGAATAAATTTTTTTTAAAAACCAAGGGTGTGGAAGGTTTAAAGCAGGAATTCTGCTAGATGAGCCCCCTTTTGCCAATCCCTGGGACTTTCCCAGGTGCAAGATTCCCACAAATGGGATTTAAAGAGTCATTTATCACCAAAAACTGACAAAGCTGTTTGTTTATACAAAGTCACCTCTAAAATCCAAAATCTCATGGGAGACTGTGAGATATCTAATCAGCCTTATAGGGGAGGAGGGATTGATCTTAATACCAAGGATTAATAACTTCTCCCCCTAAAAGAGGCATGTTGGGGATGGTGAGAAATGACCATAGTCTTGACCACACTTCCCTCTGTGCCAGGTCACCTCCTGGTCACTTTTAGCCATCCAAACTTTCAGCTTTCTCTGCTGCCAGAGGCAGAGAGAAGAGGATCCACAGGAAGGAAGCACACTAGTACAATATTAAGCAGAAAGGAAGTGGTTTGGGATGGCACTTGGAAATACCCCAAAAGCACTAGACAGCAGTCCTACAGAGATAGGAAGCTCCAGCAATTACCCTTTGTATGGGTACACCCACTGGAGAAGTGAATTTTTGGGGTTTTTTTTCCTCAAAAAATCACATTAATCCAAAGCATTTCTCTCTTTGGAAAACATTCAGGATTTTTCATTAGACATGAGGGATTTTCTGCTGAGCAGAAAGAGTGAAATGCCCATAAATTCACTTGGATAATGTTGATGACCTGTTAGTTATTTCATTAGCTTTATACAACTACAAAGGGCCAGAGGCCACGTTGAAGTCCATAAAACTTTTAGGAGCCTGGGGAGGAGGGAGAGGGAAGAAATCAGCCTGAGGAAAGTATTGGGGGGGGAATAATGCAAAGGACACATTCTGCTCAGCTTTGGTGAGGCTGATGGGGTTTACAGGTGGGCAATGAGTTTTAGATACACAGATATCTGGCAACTGCAGAGAAAAAGGTACAAAAGCATAATGGGATGAAAGCTAAAGAGCCTGTTCCTTGATCCATTTGTGAACTGTTGATCCCAGAGCATGAATCACAGAAGCAGCTGAGTACAGGATGCTTCCTACCATAAAGACAGGAGCTTTGCAGCACAATTGATCTGAAAGCAACAACAAAACAGGATGGGAAGTGGTCAAACTGTGACTTGGGAGCTTGGTTTGTGTGACTCATTCCCCAAAAAGAGATCTTTAAATGTCTCCCAGCTGAGAAGCCACCAGCCAAGAGACTCTTACAAGTCAGAAATGCAGCATCCAAGGAATCAGAACTCCCCATGCAGTTACATATGGCACTACATCTGCAAATATTTTACATTTTCAAGTGTTTAGAGAATGACAGAAATGCTAACTCCTGTAGCCTCCCTGTAAATGTTCTGAACACGTTTTATAGAAGGAGCAGAGCCTGCTCCAGAGCCAGAGGATCAGCAGCAGTTTTGAAGAGATCCAGAGCTAAAAAAAAACTGGGGAAGGTTAAGAATGCTCAATTCATGGCACATCAAGACTTAATTCAACAACATTCATGGTTTTTTTGACCTGGAGCAGCAGATCTCCACTGAAATCATTATTTTGTTCAATAGAGAGAAGCAAAAGTTGCTCAAATGCTCTCACATCTGTGGAGAAGACACCTTTGTACCAGCTATGATAAAGCAAATAAAAAAGAAACCTTTAGTTATTTGTAGGTACTAATTATTTCATGTATTTATCTCATATTCATGAGTGTTCACAATGAAAGTTGTGTCAACAAAACCAGCATCTATGTAGGGGATTGACAATGAAACATCCAAAGCATCCAAACCTCTTCTGAAATCCTGATTTAACTATTCCTACGTTTAAAAAAAAATCCCAGTCAGCTATTCAGGAAACAAAAACATCATCATCATGGTGTGGTTTAGTTGCCCAACTGAGCACTGCAAATAGCAAATGATTAAAGAATCACAGAATGTGAGGGATTGGAAGGGACCTGGAGAAATCATCTAGTCCAATCCCCCCCTGCCAGAGCAGGAACACTCAGACCAGGCATCCAGAGAAATAAGAAATAAAAAGTTTATGAACATCATGTGGGATCTAATCCATTCCCAGGAAATGGTTCCTGCAGAGAAAACATGAGCAAACCAAAAGAAATGAAATTCTGTTGAAAAATAAGCTCCAAAGAGGAGAAAAATTAAGTAAATTGCTAACTGCAGGCTCTGGACAGGAGTTCCTGGCTCTCCCTTCCCTTCTCTCTGTCATCTAAACCACGTTGGTTTCTGCCACACAAACTCCAGATGGGAAAGGCTTGGCTTAGGGTCTCCTGGTGAAGCAGAGGAGCAGGATCTTCTGCAGGGCTGCAGCTGTAGGAGTGTAAACATTTGGGCTTGTGCTTTTGGCATGTGTGCTCTACAGCTCTCTCACACCCGTGCATCTGCATGTGCACACATCCCCATTGATAAATACCCTCTTTAACTGGAGAGAACAGCCAAAGAACCCCAGAAGTGGTGACCTACTACTATTGCTACTTCCCTATTATCGTGGTGAAGTTCTAATGAAGCTTTCCTCCATCCTCCCTTTCACTTTCATCCTGCCCTTTGTGTACAGATGGACAAATCTGGGCTTTTAGGAATTAGGAACTTCCACTTTTTCTCCTCTGATGTAAACCAAAGCAGGGTTTGGTCGGCAGGGCTGAGAGTCTGTTTGTAAAGAACACAGGAACTGATAGAACACATCTGCTCCCACAGCTTCCACAACACTATTTCTTTCATCTGTTTGCGTTTTGGCTTCTCTGAGAGGAAGTAATTGACTGTTAATTATGGGGGCTGAGAACTGGTCACATCACAGAGCTGTGTTTGCAAGCATGATTCATGACAGCATCGTTTCTCAGCAGCTGTCAGCAGTACAAGGCTCAGCACTTACAAGAAACTATTATAATATCATAGCAGCAAAGGATGGAGACAAAGGCTGCTGTGCAGCTGAGAAAGCAGCAAACAAAATATTATTTTTTTTTTTAAAACCTTGATTCGATGGAGAATCCACTTGAAACAACCTGTTTCTCAGGAGAGATAAACAACAACCCTGCCAGTGTGGCTTCCCAGCCTGTGAAACTGAAATCCAAACTTCTTTTAGATGTCCCTCCCCAGAGCAGGATGAAAAATGAAAGGCCTTTTCTCATTAATAGCTGGAAATTTTAAACTTGCTCTTAATACTCCCCAGACTGTCTCCCTTCCCCTGTCTTTCTTGTCTGATGCTGAAATGGTTTTCTCCTCTGGGGGAGACATTTTGATTTGTTAGCTTCACACAGGCCCTAGGAGATCTGGCCAAAATCCAGCCTGATGGTATTTAAAAAGCAAGAAAAGAGTCAACCTGCATCAGATCAGGAGTCCATCTATAGAGCAGCATCCTGTCTCCAGTGACTCCCAGTAGCAACTGCTTTTTGGGGTAGGAAATGCAAACATCAGAACACGTGTGGACTCAGCTTCTTCCTGACTATTTTCCCTGCTTCCTGCAGCCAGCAGCTCAGGGAGAAACAGAGAATGAGAAATAAAAATTCATGTGATGGAACAGAAAGATGTAAATGCCACTTAGTGTTTCAGTGCCCTGTGTTTGTACCTGCTGCTTTCAAAAGGAGCTCTGGACAGTGTCCTAAAGAGCACCATCTCCTCAGTGAAGGTACCACCACCTCAGGAAGCTCCGTCTCTGCTGCCAGAGCCTGGCAGAGGTGAC
>VZTY01010033.1:2188-14368 GCA_013400935.1 Turnix velox
TGGCTCAGCAGCTGAAGGGGTCTTGTGTTTTGTTTTCTGTATGTGCCAGAGGAAGCAAAACTGGGAAGTGTTTTGAGCTGTTTTGCATTAAAGTTACATCCTCTCTTTTTTATTTCCCGCCCTCTCCTCCCCCCCCACCCCCCCAAACAACTACACTTCATTATCCAGCTTCTTCATGCCTTGGCCACAAGTTGGAAGAGCTATCAATAGTACATTGTTGACCGGGGGGGAGAGGGAGGAGAGAAGGGAATAACAAAGCTGCCAGCAGCTTTCTGGGGGTGGGGAACTACACAGCAAAGTGCTTTGTCATGCCTCTCCACATCCACTACTACTGAATACACACTGCTCCATTGATAGCCCCAGTCATGCCGTGAGCAGGGAGTGCATTAACACAGAACTGCACTGAGCATGTGTGCGAAGGGCTTTGCCCTCAGTTATCTTCCCTGCAACTACTGAATACCTTCTCCTGGGGTCTTTGAACAGCGTCTTCTCCAAGCAGTGTCTGCCCTAGGCCATGACACATGGGAACGCTGCTGAAGAGCCCAGTATAGCAATCCTGGAGGAGGAGGAAATATGTCGAGGAAGAATATTAGTGTTTCCTGTGGAAAGATTATTTTGGTATGAGACAGCAAGCCAAGTTCTTTGCAAACTCTGCCTGTGTCTTAGCTGTGCTTGTGTGTTGTTTTTTTGGCATAAAGAAATGTCAAATCTCAGTAGTTTGCTTACAGTCCAATCGACTTTCCAGCATCTGGATAGGCAGCACAAGTGATTCTGATGGCACAGCTTCCTACGTGGGCTTTGGATTCTTAAACCTGTTCCCTCATGGAGGATTAGCTTGAGTGAGGAGTTTTAGGACAGTAAGCTATCAGCACCACTGCAGAAACTGTCCCTTCCAGCCTTCTTTGTGCTTATTTGAAACTCAAATTCTCCTGTATTTTGCTGCTGTTTACACAGCTTTGAGCTGCTGTGTTTCATAATGGGAACACAGGGGAACAACTGGTTTCTCTATGTTGCTTTTGCAAGCTTTGTTAGAGAAATAACATGCCTCAGCAAAAGTGCTTTTGTAGGACTGATAAAGGGAGCAGTGCTCCAGAAATAAAATAATTTGCTTTCATGAACTTATTAAATATCTGCTAGGGCAGATATTAAAGCCTGCTTTCCAAGTGATCCTGAAAGATAGCATGGAGAACATCTGAACAAAATTAGAAAGATTTTGCAAGGGAAACTTGTTTACTTGCATGTAAAAGTAGATCTGTGGGGTAAACTTTTTAGGATTGGGGTGAAGGATCCTTGTACGATGCTTCATTTCCATGTGAAAATATCAACTTGGACATGGTAGAGCATGTTGAAAATCCCTGGAGAACCAGGCCCTTCACTCCTCCTCCTCCATTTAAAAATGTGAAACTTAAACCTCCTCCTCCTGGGTCCTGTTGATCTATTTGTAGATATTTGTCTATAGAAAATGTGTGCTCATCTGGTCATGCATTTCTAGCCATCTGCTATTGGCACCCTTCCAGGCCTCCCCGATTAGCATGAAGTTGCTCAGTATTCTCTCCCTAGTCCTGCCTGCAAAGCCCCTCCACTGTTTCTGATCCCACTGGGGATCAGTGTTTCCAGGAGGAAAAGCCCCAACAGCTACTTCTGATGTGCTGCAGAGGAGCAGGGATATGAGAGGGTCTGAAGGCACAAGGGGCTGTGGCATCCAAAATGTGGTCCCTGCTGAAGTAATTTGGTTTATTCTCTTTTCTCTTGCAGTAGTATTCTACCTTTGAGTAACTGTCCCCAGCTGCAGTGCTGCAGGCACATCGTTCCAGGGCCTCTGTGGTGCTCCTGATGCCCCTCACCCACTGTCGAAGATCCCCGGTGGGCGAGGGGGTAGCAGGGATCCTTCTCTTTCAGCTCTGATATATAAGGTGAGAAAGATTTGATGTCTAATTAACCATCTATACCTGTGTTGGAACTGCCTTCTTCGCTTCCTTTTGCAGTCTGATGGGAATTAATGCAAATAATGAGTGTGAGAGGAGTTAATTTTCCAGCAACCCTGCCAGCAGATTGTTGAGCTGCAGGCAGCGCTCGCCTGCTTAGACATTATCTGTTTGTTAAGAAACAAGAGGCCTTTTCTCAAAGATGTGCAGCAAGTAATTCACTAGCCCTGTTCCCAGGGGCCTGTGTTGGCTATTGTATGTGGAGCCAGCATTATCAAAGTGAGAAACAACTTCATAAATGCCTTGCAAAAAGAGGAAACGGGAAGCAGAAAGGTGAAACACGGAGGGAATGGTTGATAAGCTCCTTCCTGTGCCTTAGTCCGGAAAGTAAAGCTGCCAGGGCTTGAGAGCTGCCTGAACTGATGGACAGGGTAACTCCTGACCTTACAGAGGACAAGGTGGCCTTCCACCTTGCCACTGGGGACATTTTAGCTCACAAGCATAGGATGAGGCAAGATCCAGAAGGGTTTGTATTTGCAGACCTGCTTAGGAGGAAGTGGATCTTGGGAGCTTTGAATTTCTGGCCCACTTCATTCCGTAACACCTTTCCTTTTGTGTTTGAGATTGGGAGGCTGGCCTGATCCTTGCTGTAAAAATAACCAGTGCTTGTGCAGTTTTGCATCGGGGATGGCAGCACGTGTGTCTCTCTTCTGGGTCAAGGGCAGCTTTTCCACAAGCCAGGGAATAAAGCTCTATCAGATGAGGTAGCCTAAATTTATGCTGAGCTTGCGAGTTTGGCTGCTCAGACAGGAGTGTTGTCATAGGTGTTAGACTTGCTTTTTAATTACCCTGTGGGGGAGGCAGACACAGTACAATGATATACATGTATGATAATATACAGGCTCTTTTGGTTCACAGCTTCTAAAGTCTTCTCTGGAAATACATGAGAAAATCGCTGACCTCCTGAATGCTTTCAGAGGAGTTAGCTTTAATGCACCTTTGAATTATTAAAGTGTGCCTCACCTGCTTAACTCCTGAATAAATCTCAACCTTTGTTGCCTCTTAATAATAGTGTAACATCAGCTTAATGCTGAGTTGAATGTTAGAGGGGTGTAAAATCCAGAGAGGTATAAACTAGCCTCTTGCAACTGGAACTCCTTCAGACAAGCTCTGCTAAGCTTTGGGTATGCACCAGGGGAGGTCCAAAGGCAGAAAATAGGCTTTGGTGGTGGAAAGAACCACAGTTTGAAGGTTTTGAAGAGTTTGACTTTGGTGTGGCCTTGAATCAGCAGATTTTGGTGGTGGTGTGTGGGCAGGGGTTGCTGCCTGGGGGAATGTCATCTAGATAGTTGTGTCCTAGAAATTTGGGTGTCATCCTTTCTAGGTGCCTTGCAGACACCATGTAGCAGAATCAGTCAGAAAAGCAGCCCCTTCTGCAACTTAGCTCTCCCCGGAGCAGAGTGGGCCTTGTCACCCAGTGGTGTGAAGTTCAGTCTCAGGGGTTACTGGGACTCTGTATTTCCTGCTCCACAGCTTGCCAGTGCTGTGGTAGCCTAATGCTGAGCTTTTCAGACAGTGAGCTTCAGCATGACCTGGAAAGGTATCTGGACCCAAAAGCTTAAGTACTTTTTCCAGCTGCATCAGCTGTTCTAGTTGGAGAGGTGACCTTTCAGAGTGAGCCTGCCTCCTTGGGAGCATGCAGCCGCCGCTGGGATAAAGCCCTGCTGCTAACAACCAGCTGGGGCTCCCTGTAGCTGGGGATTTCTGTGTTAAGAGACTTAATGTCCTTAACTTAATGCGTTAAGGGAGATTTACTTGAGCTGAGAAGGCAGCAGAGATCAGCATCAGTGCTGTGCGGGCAGGACGTGCTCTGGCTAGCAGACTTGGCAGGAGGCTGCTCACATGGGTTTCTCCAGCCTCTTGGCTGAGGCCAAGACCATAACATCCTTTCTTCTTATGCTGCCAACAACTTGTGGCCTCCTCCTGTCCTTCTCAGGATGTCTGAGGAGCTTAGCTGGATTGGAAAATCTCACGCTCAGTGAATTGTAACCAATGGAAGCTGGTCTTTGCAGCTTCACTTCACTGAAATGGAGCCCAGTGCTGGAGAATTGGTGGTTCAGGCAACTGTAGATAAAAGATAGCTTGGTGTGGGGTTATTTTCCCTGCAATAGCATGGTGGGGGGATTTTGCAGGGGTGAATGAAACCCAAACATCTGTTGCATAAAGAAGATTCGGCTTTGAGTGGCTTCCAAAGAATTCTCGGCTGTTGCTTCACAGGAACAGCTTCTCTCCCTGGCATCTCACCATCTCTTTCTTATTGCCTAGAAATAAAATATCAGCTGCCCAAGACAGCCTGTGTAAAGCCTAATTCCCACTGGGTCAGGGAAACTGGTTCTCTTCATCCGTGTGCTTTTGCTGCCTTTGCTCTGTGGAGCTTGTGAGTGGAAAAGATGTTGTTAGGGTTGGAGTGCAGGGCAGCCTGGTGACAGAAGGGCTCAGAAGAATCAAAAGGTTTTTTTCCTTCCTATTGCAGCCTGCATGAGTGCATGCTTGTGCCTCCCCCTCCAATGTGTCAGTCCCAGCCACTTTTCTCAGCTTCCTCACTCTGGTTTTGTTTTCACTAAGCATAAGAAAAGATGCCTCTGTGAGCTTTTCTGGAGAGAAGGATCTTTCCTGAAACAGAGATGCTTTATGCATGCTAACTGTAAAAGAATCCTGTCAAGTCCCTTGTGAAGGATGTGCATATAGTCCCCTTGTTGTTATTTTTCTTTAAATACACCTCTGTCGTGCTGAGCTCAGATCTGCTTCTTGCTGCTGGCTCTGTGGTGGCTTTAGCAGCAGCAACAACACTGACTTCACTCAAGCAGCTGCTGGTACGTTTCTTAGTGCACTTGGCTTTAAACCCTGGTAAAACCCAACAGCAGGCACAACCACAGAAACTTCTTTCAAACTGGATGAATTAACTTATTTCCTACAGGATATTTATTCTGATGAAGTGTAAACTTGTTTTTCAGCTAAGCTTTGTAGGCTTTAAACAAATGGCAGCTTCCTCTGCTCTGGTTCCCAAAGGCAGGCAGTTCCTGATTTGCATGCGGTTGCCAGCATTAACATACTCCATGGCTCCTTCCTTCTCATGATAGTCAAACCAAGAGGGATCTATTTCAATACATGTGGTAACAGGAGTGGGATATATGCCTGAGGCACCTAGAAAGGTTCTTGGGGATGTTTTTGCTTAATTGGTGGTCTTTCAGTGATGCTTAATAGCTTAAAACACCTACAAGAAGAAACCTGCCTGAGAAGCAGCAATACTGAGGAGCCATCCACCCTGGTGCTGCTGCCATTGTCCTCATACTGCCCAGCTTGTGCTTCTTCACTGTGGACCCAAACTGCACTGTTCTGTCTGTGTCACAGTTGGAGATGCACATATGTCACTGCCAAGCATTTAGGTAATGATTTAATCATCCCTGTAAAATTAAATGCCTGGAGGCTGGATGGTCACTTTGCTCATGACTTGCAGGAGTAAACTACCTCCCGCCCTACCTATTGAGGAGAGAGGGGCAGACTGCTTTCTCCAGCATTCTTGTGACTCAGAGGAGGTGTGGCCTCTATCATCTACTCTACTTCTGTCCCTCAGAGTTGTACAGGTGATCCTGTAAATGTGAGAGGGTTCATGTGTATGAGCTTGTGACCGAGCTCCTGCCAACAGTGTGAACTCAGGGACCTAATGAATTTCTTTACTCTTTCACTGGGGCTCTTTGCAGCAAAATGTGGAAATCATTACTGGGACAGGCGGCTAGCTGCCTGTGAAAATTGTCAGGAGGAGGGATGGAGTTCAACCACAAAATCGTTTTCTAGGAACTGCTGAGCTGGGTCTGAGGCAAGCAGCATGCTTAGCATTCTGGTTAGAGCTGTGCTGGAGAGGGAAGTGGCCATCTATGGGCTCTGGAAAAGGCCCCGTCACAACCTTCAAATTTATGTAGCTTCTGTTGCATTTGGGATTCTCTACAGGATGAATGTTTTCCTCCCATATACCAGGAGGCAAACTGTTAGCCATTACTAGTTGGCTGTAAAAGATGGGAAAGCAATTTGTGGTCATCCCTCAAACATGAAGACTGTGTTGGGGACTGGGGAGACAATGGAAGTGGGTCTGGCTGTGGCAGCAGACATTCCTCCAGCGTGTCGGTTCACGTTCTGCTCTTTGAAGGGGAGTTCATGAACCTTTCTTCAAAGAGGCAGCAGGGGCCTGTGGTGACTGAATGGACTCTCACTACCCAGAAATCTCATACAGTGAAAATATGCAAAACTGCATTCCCTGGGACAGGAAGAGAAGACCAGCAAATCACTGTGAGATCAGGAGCCATGGTGTATCCATGAGCCACTGAGAGGGGAAGGGGAAGTGTCATATTCTTCATAGGAGAAGTTTACTACCATTTATTTTGTGTTTGTATCTCTGTAGTTCTGTTGTGATAGGAGAGTGCTTGCTGGTTTTGTTCATTTTTGGGTTAGGTTAACATAAAAGCAAGTCAATGCAGGTAGGTCAGAACAGTGGCTCTTCACCACTTACTTATTTGTAGAGAGCTGAGACTCGGAGGGAAGCTCACAGGTACACTCTGAATTTTTATCATGAGCTGAAATTTGGGAGACATGCTGGTCTTTAAGGGCTGGTCTCATTGAAAACACAGTTCCTCTGCAAGTTCATTTGACCATCTCTTACATTTTTGGTGTGCAGTCTCCTGAATTATTGTCTTCAATCCTAAAGCCTCTTTCATGAACTCTCCTCCTTCCCTCCCCTGCAAAGGACGAGAAGATCACTGTTAACCAAGATGTCCCAGTGCATGAAGGGAAGCCTCACATTGTCCATTTCCAGTACAAGGTTACAGAGGTGAAGACCTCCTCCTGGGATGCAGTGCTCTCAAACCAGAGCCTCTTTGTGGAAATCCCTGATGGATTATTAGCTGATGGAAGCAAAGAAGGGTAAGTTCAGGATCCCAGAGCTGTGGTTGTGGCTGTGCAGAGAGCAGGGCTTTGCCTGCCTGAGAAGAATAGGCTGCATGTGCAGCAAGCTCTGCTCCTGGTTTCTCTTAAGTGTGTCCTTCCACCTTGGTCTGTCATGTATGGACTTACCCATAGGGACCACTTCAGATGGATTACTGTTTTTTGAGTATAAATAAGCACAGAATGGGCTAATTGATCCTTTGCATATTTTGGGATGGAAAAATCTACAAACCTTTCTCTGAGTCTTCCTGTTCTGCTGGCCACTTGGCAAGCTGGTTTTGGCAGACATCCATCCTCCTCTCAGGCAAAGCCCCTTCCATTCTATTGATGCACTCAGTAGGTGGATGTGCTCTTGAGAGTGCTGCTGCGCAGGCGCTGGGCTCCACCAGTGGCTGGGATTTTTCTCTGTTGGCAGAATAGGGGAGTGTGTTGTCCAGACAGCTCTGCTCAGGGAAGTTTGTGTCAAGGCAGCTTCCAGAGCAGCTCTTTCCTGCCAAGCTCAGTGCCAGTTCTGTGCTGGCAGGGAGTGCCACTGAGAGATGTGGATGGAAACTGGATTCTTCTGCTGAGCTTTCCAAAATCCTCTGAAATCTACAAGTAGGCTTCATCTGTAAATGACACAAGCTAATTAAGAAAAAAATCCCCCACCTCATTGGGCACCTTCAGTAAGAGTCAATACTAGTACTTGTGCTGTCTCATACTTGACTCATTTGGCTCGGAGTCCAGATAGGTTTGTGTCATTTAAACAGCCTGTAAATCCTCAAGCTGTCCCAGTGGCTGATCTCTTGGGAGTGACTTCTCCTGCTTGGAGGGAGAGGGTATTTACCCACCTGTGTCTTCTTGACTTAAAGAGCAATTTAGTGAGATTATTTTTAGCTGGGTAAAACAGCCTAGCAGAGGCTATAATTAAAATAGTTCGTTACCGTATTAACAAAACGCTTGCAAATTTAATCTCCCTTGCTGTGCTCTAGTCTCACCTACTGCTGTTTAATTAGATGTCGATGGCAGTGCTGTTTGTCACCACTCTCACTGCCTGCGTGGTAAATGGTGACAGGGCCAGCAGTGACAGCAATGGCTCTGTCACGGTCCCTGGGGCTCGGGGAGGGGTTGATGCAGTGCTGCTTCCATCAAGAAGTGGCAGAAGTAATTCATCTGGAAAGGCAGGAAGCCTGGATCGGGGCTGCATCAGCTGTGCTTCCCAGCTGATGTGTTCAGGAAACAGCACATGTTCCCTCACTGATGGTTTTTCTTTTCTCCTCTGCCTGGCATGAGTTGCTTTTTATTCTGCCATTCCCAGTACCGAGCTCAGCATCAGCTGTGATGTTCAGCTTCCCACGTCTAGAGGCTTCTGTACAAAACCCCTGGCTGTTGGGATGGCAAGGCCAGAGATATGTGGGGTGTGAGGACAGCCCTTCATTCTGGATGGCCAAGCAGGAAACCCATTGTTTGAGTACCATTGTTCTTCCCTGGAAGAGCTCTGTAAACAAGTCATCTTTCTGCCCAAAACATCCAAACAGTTGATAATGCTCTGAGGCTTCCTCAGGACAGGACTTCCTATCACTGATGTTGTCTTCTTCCTTCTTGGCAGATTATCAGCACTGCTGGAGTTTGCTGAAGAAAAAATGAAAGTAAACTATGTCTTTATTTGCTTCAGAAAAAGCAGAGAAGACAGAGGTAAGAACTCTCCCCTGCTCTCAGGTTTGCTCCTTCAGTTTTGGACTGAAGCTGTCCAAAACTTTGGCAATCCTTCCCAAGCTGTGCACAGGACACTTCCTGCCACAGTAGATGTTACGTGCATCACTTGCCTGTTGTTCTTATGAAGCAGAAATGGTTTCTCATGGAGGAAATACATTCTCTATTGAGACTAAGGCACTTGTTTCTTCAGCAGCTAGGCTCTACTGTCCTGCCTTTAACTTATAACCCATTACTTTATTGCAGAAAGCCACTTCTGAGTTACCTGGGAGTATTTTCTTGTCCTCCTTTGCTGAGGAGTGAAGGTCTCCCTATGACACCAGGCTTCTGTGATTTGGAAGGAGAAACCAGGGAAAGATTAATAAGATGGGAATCGGACTTCTGTAGTTTGTTGTCCTGATATTATTGATCTGCTTCTTAAAGATCTCCTGGAACTTTTGCCCTTCCTAGCCCTAAGGGTAATCCTGACCCTGGCTGCAGATGCTCATGGGAGCTGCATTATGATCTGAAGATAGGTTTTGGAAGAGTGATTACAGTGTGGAAGTTTGGGGTTTGTGTGGAGCATCAAGCTATGGATAGGTCACTTTAAATCTCACGAGACACGGGCTAGTCGCCAAGCCATTGCCAGAGCAGGAATAATTCAAACCTTTGTTCTTCCCAAGCTGTGCTACCTTCTCTGAGAGGTAGCAGGTTATTAGAGCTAAGCTGTGCTGAGCCCAGGAAGATGTCACTCTGCGTTACGATGCCAAGAATAATTGTCAGATTAAGTTCTTGCTGGAATGTCAGCACCACCCCAGGCTGCACAGGTGACCTCTGCATTGGTCACAGGAGACAGCTGGGACTGGCTTTGGTTTTAAAAACAAGCTCTATGTTGTTCTTGACCCTGTCTGATTTGTGCGAGTTCTGAAGCACCCCCTTGTCTGGGAAGCTGAAATTCAGCAATGTCTTAAAAATGACTGCAGCTCCTCTGACTTTGTACCTACTCCCTGAGTAAGAAGGTTGCATTTGTTGCTGTCTGACCCACTTTTGAGGCTCAAAGGGTGCTGGGACCTGCTGAATACAGAATAAAAACTGTGATGTCCTGCAGGATGGCCACATGTATCTTGGGAAAGCGAGTCAGTGTGGTGGGGCAGGCAGATAACCAACTGTCACTGGTTCTCAGGTGGGATGGAACAGATGTCACAGGATAAACACGGCTGAACCTCCTTTGCATCTCAAATTTCAATCCCCTTCATGCTTGGGAGCAGCCAAGAGGAGTGTGGGAAGAGATGAGGTGTCTGAGAGGACTCTCATGTTGCAGTGGTTTCTTTCTGTGCAGAAGGTGCTGGTGGAGGGTGTTCAGTGCACTTCAATTTATGGTGTCTGAAATCCTGTGGGTACATAGGGTTATTCCTGGTGGTAACAGTTCTCCTTCTCTTTGGTAGCTCCACTCCTGAAGACATTCAGCTTCTTGGGCTTTGAGATCGTGAGGCCTGGTCACCCCTCTGTCCCATCACGGCCAGATGTGATGTTCATGGTGTACCCCCTGGATCAGAACTCTTCCTCTGATGAAGACTAGCAGCAGCAGGGGACCCCACTGGGACTGGAAATGCTGTTGAGAGGAGAGAAGGTCACATCTCCTTCCTTGAGGAAAGGGAAAACAAGCTTCTGTTGGACTGAACCTGCATTTCTCATTGTTAGATTGGCCTGTGTATCCTCCAAGTTGACTATCTCATTGAAACCTGTTGCTTAGAGAACGATATATCCACACATGTAATCACCAAACAGTAAAGGGGAGGTGTTGATGGACTTGGCGTGGCAGCTCTCTGCGTGGGGCCAGGCTGGGTGAGCTGTGGGGTGCTGGGCCCTGCGGAAGCACAACAGGAGATGAAGTATCAGCTCCTTCACTTCTCTAAACCTGGGTCGCTCCTTTCACTGTCACCCCCCACCTTTTTATTTCTCACTCAGACTCTTAAACAGCAGCATGGTTTGAGTGTTGGGCACGTGGAGGAGACTTGCTGGAGTTTAACCTTTAACACTACATTAAACCCTCTGCATATCTGCTTTGGGGTGACCCATGCTGGTTTAACTGGTCTAACCTTTCATTTTTACTTTTTTTTTTTTTTCCTTGCTCTTCCAGCTTTTGTTTTAAGCAGTCTTAACTCTGTTCACTGTTCCCACTGCACTCTCACAGTGTTCAATAAAAGGGGCATTCAGATGAATTTCACACAGGTGGGGCTGCTTATTTGCAGGAAGCAGAGCCTGTGTGGGGGCTTCTGTGCTTTTCAGGGGGCTGAGCAAGTCTTTGGGGTGATACCTCTGCTTGGGGGTGAGGTTTCCTTACCTGTCAACAGTGTGATAGTCCAAAACATCTTCAGCCTGCAGATGGGTGAGGAGCATGCCTGGGATATAGACCTCTCTTCTCACCTTTCCAAAGACATGGAGCTAGGGGCTGTATCCAAACCATAGGATTGTATGGGGGGCAGGAGAGGACAGTGGCTCTTCTGGAGCTGATGGGATGTTTCCCCCTTACTGGGACCTTTCCTGGGATGGAGGGCTGAGGCTGCAATGCTGGCAGCAGCTCCTACTTCTCCCCTGCTGCTTCTGCTGGAGAATGATGTTGGGCTCTTGTGCTGAATGGCTGGAACCTGGGTGGCTTTGGAGGCTCCAGGCTTGGCTGCTCATGTGTGGACTTGTCCTTGTGTGCTCTCTCATGCTCTCACCCTTCTGAGGCAGATTTTGTAGAAAGCTGAACCCAAGCCATTCCATAAATGTCACAGTCAGTATTTTCTGTCTGGGGAGAGAGATGGGGCTGGGATACAAGTTTGTGTGAATAAATCATCTTAAAGTTTGTGTCTCTTTTTCTCTTCATTCACCTCCAATGAAAGTACTGGTGCCTCAGTCTTCATTAAATCCAAAGTCTGATTTAAAATCAGGCAGTGCTGCTGAGAATGTTCCTGCCCCAGATTTTTATGTTAGCTCCAGGTAGGAGCTCCCCTTTCTTCCTCTGCAGGTGAAGTGCAGACATAGAGGAAACTCTGCACCAGAGAAAACAACATAGAGTGCTAGGTCTGGCTTTTGAAAAGCCGAGTTTTATTCTTGTAGCCAGTGCTGCCCCCACTCCTTCCAAGGAGCGGTGGGTGCTTCTGCTGCCACCCTCTGGTGCTCCTCTCCCAGTACATCCTTGGTGGGATAGGCACTGCTTCACTTCTTCCATACTGGGTAAAATTGGCTGATGAAGAGTAAGCTCCTGGTTGTGAGAGCTCGTGATACACCAGTACCATGCCAGCTCCTCCCAGAAAGGGCAATGGGTTCTCTCAGGTAAGGGCAGGACCTGCTGCCCCACTGGGCCACCCCACTGTTATCTCAGTGGTTATGGACCAACGGGCTCGGCCCCAGCACCAGCATGTCTGCGTATGCCCCTTCAGATACCCCAGAGATGGGGATTCTCCCCTCCTCCTTCCCTCCCCAAAAAATTCACTGGCCACATTCTTTGGGAGCAAAAAGCCCAGAATTCAGGGGAGCAGGAAGAAAAAGCCACCCTCACAGGTTTGTGATTGTCTCTTAAAAAGATTTATTCTCTCTCCTT
>VZTY01010034.1:0-24537 GCA_013400935.1 Turnix velox
TCTTCGTGGCCCTTCTCTGACCCAACCCTTCCCAGCACTCACTTCCTTTTAGATTATTTTTGTTGATTTTTTGATAAGTTTTTCCTGTCCCATCCCCAGTGTGCCTGCAGTCCCTCACCTCCATCCTCCTCCTGCATGGACAAGGCTTCCAGCACAGACAGGCAGGACAGTGAGTATTTAGTGATGTCTTAGAGCAAAAACAGCCCTTCATTAGAGGTCAGGCACCACTTGGGACCCTGGAGCTTGGGGTGAACTATTACCCCCAACCTTTCTGCTCTGGATGCGGCTCCTTTGGCCATTTCCATCACCATTTCTTCAACAAAGCAACCAGAAATTCACCCTACAAGTAGCTCTACCACTCTCCCTGCTCACGTAGAGAACAGGACCAGTTCCCAAGTGGTGCCCAGCACCCTGGGAACATCCTGGATATCACTTATCTGTCCCAAACCCCTCAAGACATACCAGGCTTGTGATGTGATGACAGTTTGCAAAGTTGTGAATGGCTCTGCAAATAGCTGAGAAGTTTCTGAAAGGCTTGGAGCAGCCAGCTGGACTGGCACAGGTCATCCTCAGACTGGGCAAGGCATTTAAATACTTTAGTTTTCCTGCAATGAAGATCTTTTCCTCATGAGGAAGCCACAAGAACAAATTTGTTCATAAAGGTCTTTGAAGAGGTAAATTGCTAACTATCATAATTCACATTACTTAATTACACCAAGACTGGAATTTGAATGAGAACAAGGTTTACCTTCTAGAGTAGTTGTTAATAAGCACAGTGTGTTTTCTCCTGAGCTCTCTTCAGCTTCTCCCCTACCTGAGAGCAGGAGTGGGCATTCCCCCTCCCCTTACAGAACCCTGCTGTCTTGCTCCACTGCCAATGTTTGGGTCTAATGAGGTGGAACAAGTAAAGACAGATCAAAACACTCAGCAGATCTGAGATATCTGCAGAGCTAATGGCTGTCTGAAAGCTCATCAGCAAAGCAGATGTTGCATTTTATCTACAAACTGCTATGTGTCACTGCATCAACACATCCAACACCCCAAGATAGTGAGGGCCAGAACCCATGGACCATATTTCATAGAATCATGGAATGGTTTGAGCTGGAAGCAACATTGAAGATCATCTTGTTTCAATTCCCCTGCCATGAAGGACCTGCCATTAACCCAAGTTGGTGCAAACCCCATCCAAACTACCCTTGAAAGACTCCAGGGAAGAAGCAACCACAGCTTCTCTGGGCAGCCTGGGACAGGGGTTCAACCCCCTCACAGCAAAGAATTTCTTTTTGAGATCTTACCTAAATGTCCCCTTTTTCTATGACTACAGGATGTGCTTTATCCCCCATGTTCTGCAGCCCCACAGGATGACAGTGATGGCTCATATGGACAATAGAGTCTCAGAGGGAGCAGAGTTTGGGGCTGTGAATCCTGCCCATCACTGCTCTCATTTTTTCTAGAGATGGGGAAACCCTGCACAGGAACAGCAACTCAATTTTCAACTCAATGGTGAGGATCAACACAGCTGATCAGGAAAAAAATTAAGTGCTCAAAGTAGGTTTTTAACAATACATCAGAGAGCCAGAAATGATGCAATTAAAAAAAAACAGAGCCAAGAAAAAGAAAATATTGATTGCTGTGCTGTGCATTAAGGTGAGTCCCTCTATTTGAGATCAAAATGCTGTGGCGAGCAGAGAATGTTGTAATATTTTTTGTACAAGAGAGGCAGTTGCAGAAGGAAGTCATGTCTTGCACCTATGGATTTTACTATTTCTTCTAGCAATTGATAAAATAAAATAAAATAGTAAAATAATTTAAAAATGCTCTGGGTTGAATTCTACAGAGAGAGGTGGCCAGCAGCTCCATCCCTGCCAGGCTAGACGTTGATGTTGAAGTAATGGCTCAAACCCACATGATTAGAACATCAAGCCAAAGTTGCTGCCACAGGGAAGAAAACCTTGGAATTCTCTGAGGAGGGGATAGGACATCTCCAGCTCCAATAGCAAATACACATCACTTGTATTTTCAAAACAGAAAAAGATCGGTGTGACTATGAAAGCTGAAGTGAGGCATTATGAGAGCTTTTAGCTTTATGCAGAAGAAATAGGCAGCCCCATTATCATGAGAAAGAGAGAAAAACCTTTTCCAGAGCCCATTGCTAAAAGAAAAAAAATCATTAGTGTTGTCTGCTCTGCTAAAAAAAAAANAATAGTAAAATAATTTAAAAATGCTCTGGGTTGAATTCTACAGAGAGAGGTGGCCAGCAGCTCCATCCCTGCCAGGCTAGACGTTGATGTTGAAGTAATGGCTCAAACCCACATGATTAGAACATCAAGCCAAAGTTGCTGCCACAGGGAAGAAAACCTTGGAATTCTCTGAGGAGGGGATAGGACATCTCCAGCTCCAATAGCAAATACACATCACTTGTATTTTCAAAACAGAAAAAGATCGGTGTGACTATGAAAGCTGAAGTGAGGCATTATGAGAGCTTTTAGCTTTATGCAGAAGAAATAGGCAGCCCCATTATCATGAGAAAGAGAGAAAAACCTTTTCCAGAGCCCATTGCTAAAAGAAAAAAAAATCATTAGTGTTGTCTGCTCTGCTAAAAAAAAAATATCTAATTTAAGGTTTGTGACAAATGTGACAAAACAAGCTCAGCTTCTTCGTATCATCCCTGAAACACAGCAATAGATTGAAGAAACAGCCCTAAGTAATGCTGTAAAATGCTGTTAATTAAACATTTAATGTAATGGAGCTGCCGAGCTGGCATGGGGCTTCTCAGCAGTGCTATTTTTAGCAGAGGCTGAGCAGAGCAGCACTTCAGCTACCCACACGCACAAATTATGGGCTTGGAGTTAATTACCAGTTTAGAAGTGCTACCTGAGAACGACGTTTTCCTGCTGAGCCGGGGGTTGGATATGGGGAGGAGCAGCAAAACGCTGCTTCTGCCAACAAGGGGTTTCTCCAGAGCCCCAGGCACCTTCAAATGTCCCTCTTCCTCCTCCTCAGGTCCCCCTGAAACCAGCAGCAATTGGCCTCATTGCAAGTGGAGACTCCAGGGAAGAGCAAAAGAAAGTGTCCTTCTTCTGACAGTCCTATTAGAGTGTGTGCTCAATGCATCACACTAACAAGGCTGTGCAGGAAACTGCTGATTTGGGCAGTGTTGAAGCCTCCAAATACCAGAAGAATTTTTTTTTTTTTTTTAAGAAAAGCTATTAGTTAAACATAAATAGTCACAAAGCAATAGCGAACACTGCCAAAAAACACATTGGTTTCACTAATAACCACCGTGCAAAATGTAAAGGGGAGGGTTTAAGTGTCCTTATATTTTATTTCAAGGCTTCAAGCTCCTCTCGGAGCAGCACAGAGCTCGGAGCACTCGTGAAGCAGAAGTAAGATCCATCACAGCTCCCTGACAGGAACACACAAGCCACAAGTTAAACGAGGCCGGATGAGAAAGGCACTTCGTTGTGAAATACCAAAGGCACTCAGCTTCCTTCTCCCTTCAGACATTTATTGCCAAGGAGGGAGGAGGCTACAGCTTCAATGAGAAGAAATGAACCTTCAATAAGAGACAAGGAGAAGGAAAGGACCTCTGCACAAGTGCCACTCCCAGGAATTTGGGATCAGAAACATCTGATGGAGATACTTAAAAATATCTAACCCTAAAAAGCTTCCAGCGTTCTTGCTATTTCTAGAAATCACAGGTAAAGCTTGGGGGAGAGCAGTTTGTCACTGGGGAGTCAGGAAGCAGAGAGGTGGCTTCTGCCTCTAGTAGATCCACAGCAAGACTTTGGGGAAATTGGAGGAGACAAATGGGTATTTATTATCTACTGATAATCTAATAACTGGGCACACTAATAATTACAGCAAGTTATAACACAGACACACAGCAAAATACTCAAGAACCATGTATTCATCCACTCATCCACAGAAGAGAACAGCATCTTCTCACCTCCTGCAGAAGAGAGAGATTTAGGTGAGATCTCAGGAGGAAATTCTTTGCTGTGAGGGGTGAGCCCATGGCCCAGGCTGGCCAGAGAAGATGTGGCTGCCCCATTCCTGAAGGGCTTCAAGGCCAAGTTGGATGGGGCTTAGAGCAACCTGGGCTGGTGGGAGGTATCACTGAAAAAGGATAATTTTAAAATCCCTTCCCAAACCATTATGTGAATTCATGGTTCTACATTATGGGCAGAGGGTAACAAAGACTGAAGACTGTCGGAGCTGCCTCTGAACTTTTATCAAGGAAAATACATCATAGCAACACAGTGACAAGGAATTTATTCCTTTCCAGACACTTTGATGTGCTTTTCCTAAAACATGCTCTGTAACTGATTTTTCTTTTTAAGGCTCTCAGAGCCTCTTGCAGCAGAAAACACAACGGGTTGTTTATTCAAGACCTAAATACATTCCAAAGCATTCACGCTGTGTATTTGAGCCGTCTGCCTGTGCCCGAGACTCCGCCAGAGCTGCTAAAGAACACTTTATCCCGTGTAAAGATCTCCTTTGTAATGCTGAAGGCTGTAGCCAGGACTGGGGTTATCTACTGCTTGCTTGACAGCCACAACAAGAGAGTGTCCAGGAAGCAGATTTAACTTCCCAATTCTTTCTGAATCCAAATTGTGAATTTCTCCATGAAGTTTGGAGGGTTTTTTCCATTTTGGGAAGTCTGTTGCAGCCTCCCAGGACGGTTGCACCTCTGCCTACTCATGCCCCAAGGGATCATTCCTGGATTTCCTCTCTTTTAGGAGCTGCTCCTCACACCTGCCAGACACTTCCACACATTGACAGACAGTCATGGAATGGCCTAGGTTGGAAGGGATGTGAGATCCCATCTGAGATGACCTCTGAGATCCTGTCCTACCTCCTGCATCCCCCCAGGGTTGCACAGCCCCCACATCTGCTCTGATGTGGCAATGGCACATGGTAATTTAGGGTTTGCAGCTGCCTTCAGGATCTCGTCTTGGGTCTGTGTTCAGAAATAGGATGGGGAAAATATTTGAAAACAAAATGATTTTATGGGAGGTGGATTCAGACACTGGGTCTCAGACGTAAAAGGGTTCCTCAAAGTTCAATAACAGGTCAATAGCTTGTGAAAGCTGCCTTACAGAGAGTACTTAGCTGGGTGATGTAGTAGGAGGTGCAGCAAACATCTCTCATGGTGCATCTGGAAATTGGGCATTAACACAGGAAGCCTGGGAGCCCTCATCAGGAAATATTTATGTCTTCTAACTCATAGAATCATAGTGTTAGAAGGGACCTTCAAAAGCCATCCTGTCCAACACCCTGCAGTGAGCAGGGACATTCTGCACTAAGTCAGGTTGCTCAGAGCCTCAGCAAGCCTGGCCTTGTGTGTTTCCAGGGATGGAGCCTCCACCACCTCTCAGGGCAACCTCTTCCAATGCCTCACCAACTTTCTAGTTGAGATTTCTACATGTTTCTAGTTACTTTCATGTCATGATTCAGGTTCCTAACATTTCTTGTCTTTAGTAGAGCTTCAAAGCATCAAAGGGACCCTGGACTGTAAANTCAAAGCATCAAAGGGAGCCTGGACTGTAAAGGAGGATGTAGGTTTGCAACACAAACTGTGCCTTCATGCTTACTTCTCCCTAAATCCCTCACTTCAAAAAGCAGTATCTCGGTGCTGCTGTAAATTTCCCTTAAAATCCATAAAAACATAAAGAAATCCATGAGCAAAGAAGGAAGCAAGAAATACTCCATAGCCCTTTGGAAACATAGCATGAAATAAAACAACATCTAAGTGTATGAAATTAAATCAAAGACTCCCAATGTTTATGAAATCGACTTCAAGTCTTTGGATCGAAAGAAAACAGTAACAGCTCCTGGGATTTTCTGTTTTCTTTTTGGAATCTGAAATTCTGGGGTTTGTGCTTTAGAGTTTCTGAATTTCCCACTGGTCTGAGATTCCCCCCACCACCTCAGGCACCACACAATGCTAGAGATCTAGCTTCTCTAGAGCATGGGAATTCCAGGTATGTTCCTTTCCATGTGACCAAGAGGTTGAGGACATCTTTGCTTTCAGGTTGCACAGGGGGAGAGACAACAGCTCTCCCAGCTTTCCTCATCCAAGCAAAGCACCAAAGAAAGCAAAGTATTCTTGTCCTCATTTAAGGATGACACAATGGAAAGGGAGAGGGTGAAGGAGAAGTGGGGCTGTTCCAGGAGACAAGGAAACAGGGATCCAGCAGCCCCAGGCACTGGTGGAGTGTGTCCTCCAGGGGCTGAAGAGAAAACCCAATTACCACCACACGGCAAGTGGAAGGAAGGACTTGGACCTGCAGAACAAGGGAAAAAGGACATCTTCAGAGATTTTTTTTTTCATTCTATTATTTTGCTCTATGTGGGTTTATTTCTTTTGACACCTTGCAGCCGATCTCTTCATTGCTGCTGGTTTTGGTCTTCACTTTTCCTGCCATGTCCCAGGTGACAGATTCAAGAATCCTATAGGACCCCACAGACTTTTATCCCTTGGTTCCTCTTCAAGTCTCTGGGGTTTTTCTGGCCATTCCCTATCAGTTGAGGCCAGATGTCTGGCTGCTGTGGGAGGACCTTTGCTGAGGAGCTTCGGGCTCATCCAGGTCCAATGACTGGGTCTGGGGTTTGTCCCCCTCCAGCTGCCCCGTTGCCCCCAACTCAAGCTCCATGCTGCTGCTTCTCTGTTGCATCTGCTGGCTTTTGTTCCTCAGCAGCTTGCCTGTCTCCCTCCTCAGCCACAGCCCTTCCTCTAGACTGATGATGCTGTGTGTCTGCTGGGCCTTGTGGGCCACCTCCATGGCTGCAGTTGTGCCCAGCAGGTCTCTGGAGCTGCAATGGGCAGACAGGAGCCCTGAGGCAGGTTCTCCATGTTTGTTGTCCCCATTGCTGTGCTGGGATTCCTGTCCCACCACCAGCACCTTTTCTGTATCTTCTTCCTCACTTGCCTTGGGGACATCAGTTGCCTCTTCCCTTTGGGGCTGCTGCTCAGTAAGGTGCTTGGCAGGTTCAGGGATTTCTTGGTTTGTTGTGCTGCCAGTTTCATCACTACACATGATGCTGATACTCCATCTTTTCCTCTCCTGAATCCCTCTGTCTTGAGGGCTGAAGGGCTGGTCTTCTGCCCCTGACTCGGCCATGAAGCCTTGGGATGACTGCAAGCTGTCACCTTCACCTCTTGACTGACTTTTTGTCCTCCTGAGTTGACCTGTTTTCACCCTCAGCACAATCTCTATCTCCAGGAAATCACTGCAATCCATCGGGAACACCAGCACCAGGCCACTGTTGGAGGCCACCTCAACTTCTCCAGCGTGCTGGGGCCATGATGGATGCCCTGGTACCTTTCTGCTGCCACCCTGTGACTCCCTCTCTGATAACTCTTCACAGCCACCCTGTGACTCCTTCTCTGATGTCTCCTCACTGCCACCCTGTGACACTTTCTCTGGTATCTCTGATACCCCTTCAAGGCCACCCAGTGACTCCTTCTCTGGTATCTCTGATACCCCTTCAAGGCCACCCAGTGACTCCTTCTCTGGTATATCTGATACCCCCTCAAGGCCACCCAGTGACTCCTTCTCTGGTACCTCCTCACTGGCACCCTGTGACACCTTCTCTGATGTCTGCAATCCACTCCAACATGACTCCTGCCCTGTTACCTGCTGCCTGTCCCATGACTCTAGCTCTGGCAGCTGCTGGCTGCCATGTCGTGACCTCTTCTCTGAGGTTAAATTCTCACTGCCACACCACAAATTGTTCCCTGACACTTGCTGGGTGATCTTCCATGCCTCGTGCCATGATGCTGTGTCACTGCCATGCTGGGAAGGCTGTGCTACTGGCAGACTCCTTCCTTCAGGGCATGTGTCTGAAGTTTTCTTTTCCACCTCTTCCTCCAGCCTCTTCTCTGTATCGGTGCTGCTCTCAGGTTTTTCAGCAGGGGAACTTGGGATTCTAGTCTGAGACTTGCAGCTCCAAATTAGACTGGTCTGCTGGCTCCTGTTGGTTACTTTTGTGGCTGTTCTCCACCTGTTCCAGGTGACTCCCTCCTCAGAGCTGTAGTCTGGACTCATGGCTTGCTCTGCTTGGCCCATGGTGTCTCTGTTAAGCTGGGACTCCTGCTGCTGGGGCTGCCAGTTACACAGTCAGGCTGCTGACCCACGCTTGAGCTTCCACTCTCTCAGCTTCCTTCTGTCCACAGTTCTGTGGTGTTACAGCCCCATGAGGAGGTGGTTGTTGTGCTGGTGCAGTGCAGGCTGGTGGTGGTGGTGTGGGGCAGGAGAATTCCTCTTTCCACTCTGGAATCCCCCACCACAGTGAGGTCACTGCTGCCTGGAAGGTGTGTATCCCATTGCTACCCCCAGACTGTACACACAGCCTTTGCTGATTTCCCCCTCTGCTGCCCCCCATTTCCACATCTGCCTCCAGCCTGACTCCCACTCCTTGATGCCAACCAACTGCCATCACAGAATCAGACAAAAGTTTGGCTTGGAAAGAGCCTTAAAGATCATCTCAGTCCACTGCTATCCTCCTGTGATAACCTCATTTCATCCCCCTCCTTGTCACAGCCAAGGACACCTCCCACCAGACCAGGGTGTTCAAAGTCACAAGAGCTTAAGAATCTAAGTTGGAAGGGTTAGGGTTATCTTATAATTTGTAGAGACACCCTGATCCTTATCCTATCAATCTCCCCTTTTTTTCTTCCCTTAAAAAATATCTCTACAGAGTTCAGCTACCATCAATTGAATCTTTTCCTCTTGGCTCATTTTTGGGTTTGGAACCATTCAGAGGTGCATTGTCCTTTGTCCTCCTGCACCTAATTCTGTTCCACTGGACACAGCCACTACTTGCATCCCTTTAACAACTTGCTGGATGAGCTGCAAACAGCAAGGTATCATACAAGGTATCACACACGGTCTAAAAATCAGAGCCACGGTGGCACAAAGAAGGAAAAACAACATGCATTTAATCCATGGTCCACTAGGCAGCCAGGAGAAGAGGCCGAATTCCTCTGTTTTCCATACAAGCTAGTTTTCTCATCCCTTTTGTAATCTGTTTTACCACCTCCCTGTGATCACCAATTTGCAAACAGCAGTTAGATTCATTAAACTCCACACGACCTCCCCTTTTCTTCAGCTACCAAGTAGTCTAGGACCATTCGATGTTGGAAAATAGCATTTATAGAGACACCCTGATCCTGATCCTATCAGGTCCCAAAAAGTTCTGTGATTCCATAGTTCTACATCAGGAGCAGAGGGTAACAAGGAACAAACCTCTGAACACTGTCGGAGCTGCCTCTGAACTTTTATCAAGGAAAATACATCATAGCAACACAGTGACAAGGAATTTATTCCTTTCCAGACACTTTGATGTGCTTTTCCTAAATCATGCTCTGTAACTGATTTTTCTTTTTAAGGCTCTCAGAGCCTCTTGCAGCAGAAAACACAACGGGTTGTTTATTCAAGACCTAAATACATTCCAAAGCATTCACGCTGTGTATTTGAGCCGTCTGCCTGTGCCCGAGACTCCGCCAGAGCTGCTAAAGAACACTTTATCCCGTGTAAAGATCTCCTTTGTAATGCTGAAGGCTGTAGCCAGGACTGGGGTTATCTACTGCTTGCTTGACAGCCACAACAAGAGAGTTTCGAGGAAACAGATTTAACTTCCCAATTCTTTCTGAATCCAAATTGTGAATTTCTCCATGAAGTTTGGAGGGTTTTTTCCATTTGGGAAGTCTGTCGCAGCCTCTCAGGACGGTTGCACCTCTGCCTACTCATGCATCATCCCTGAATTTCATCTCCTTTAGGAGCTGCTCCTCGCACCTGCCAGACACTTCCACACATTGACAGACAGTCATGGAATGGCCCAGGTTGGAAGGGATGTGAGATCCCATCTGAGATGACCTCTGAGATCCTGTCCTACCTCCTGCATCCCCCCCAGGGTTGCACAGCCCCCAGAGCTGCACTGAAGTCTTACCCTACATGCTGTTCCAGTGGCAATGGCACTTGGTAATTTAGGGTTTGTAGCTGCCTTCAAGATCTTGTCTTGGGTCTGTGTTCAGAAATAGGATGGGGAAAATGGAGTTCCCACCTTCACTTCTGGGCAACTGTCTCAAACACAGAAAGAAAGCATGAGACCTTCCTTCACCTCCTCCCAACACATGCAACAACTGCTTTCTCTCATCCAGTGGGAAAGTTCAGGGTTTCTCCCCAGCTTGAGGGAGAAAACTGCAGGAGCCAGACAAACTGACAAAAGATGGGTGCCTTTCTGTCATTTTTTCATGTGCCACTTACTACAGACACCCATAAAAGTGTGCTCTGCAAAACCCAAATTGCTATTCTGCTATGAATCTGGGAAGGCTGAAGCAAGTCCAGAGGATGATCAAAGGGCTGGAGCAACTGCCTTATGAAGACAGGTAGAAGGAGTTGGGGTTGTTCAGCCTGGAGAAGAGAAGGCTCAGGGGGGACCTCAGAGTACCTGAAAGGTACTACAGAAAGCCTACAGAAAGGCTGGGTAAGGACTTTTTAATAGGATATGTGATGGAAGGACTAGAAATAATGTATGTAAATTGGAAGAGGGGAGATTCAGGCTAGATATAAGAAAGAAATTCTTTACAGTGAGGGTGGTGAGCCACTGGAAGAGGTTGCCCAGAGAGGTTGTGGATGCTCCCTCTCTGGAGGTGTTTAAGGCCAGGCTGGACAAGGCACTGAGCAGCCTGATCTAGTGGGAGGTGTCTAGTAGGAGGGTTGGAACTAGATGATCTTTAAGGTCCCTGCCAACTCAAACTATTATATGATTCTATGCCAACATTAGGACTCAGTGTCTGCTCAGAATCAGGTAACCAATGGCCACAGAGGATGTTTCCTTCCTAAAGAAACCCATCTGCTAGGAACTACTGGGAGATCCTAATTCTAGAAGTAATGAATGAAGCCAGATGATGAACAGCCTGGGTTCAAGCTCGTTTACACTTCCCTTATGGTCTCATAATCTGCAACAGTGCAAAAAAAAGCCAAACCCATTAACCCTCTGTGCTTTCAGTTGTGTGACAAACCCCATGACAACATTTTTCTACACCAATATTTTGAGGAGGGAACATGCAGCATGCTGCTTAAACAGCATCACTTTTTGAAAACAAAGTGATTTTATGGGAGGTGGATCGAGGCACTGGCTCTCAGACAGGATTGGCTCCCCCAAAGCTCAATAACAGGTCAATAGCTGGTGAAAGCTGCCTTATAGAGAGAGTGCTTAACAGGGTGCTGAGTGCTCATGGTGCATCTGGAAGATGGTCAGTAACACAGGGAGCCTGGGAGACTTCATTAGGAAATATTTATGTCCTCTAACTCATGGAATCATAGAGTTGGAAGGGACATTCAAAGGTCATCTACTCCAACGCCCTGCAGTGAGCAGGGACATCCTACATCAGTTTGCCCAGAGCCTCAGCAAGCCTGGCCTTGAATGTTTTCAGCCCTCCACCACCTCTCTGGACAACCTCTTCCAGTGCCTCACCAACTTTCTAGCTGAGATTTCTGTATGTTTCTAGTTACTTTCATGTCATAATTCAGGTTCCTAACATTTCTTGTCTTTAGCAGAGCTTCAAAGCATCAATGGGAGCCTGGACTGTAAAGGAGGATGCAGGTTTGCAACACAAACTGTGCCTTCACGCTCACTTCTCCCTAAATCCCTCACTTCAAAAAGCAGTATCTGCTGTAAATTTCTCTTAAAAACCATAAAAAACATAATGAAATCCATGTGCAAAGAAGGAAACAAGAAATAATCTGTAGCCCTTTGGAAACACGGCATGAAATAAAACAACATCTAAGTGTATGAAATTAAGTGTAAAGGCTGCCAATGTTCATGAAATCTTTTGATTCGAAAGAAAACAGTAACAGCTCCTGGGATTTTCTGTTTTCTTTTTGGAATCTGAAATTCTGGGGTTTGTGCTTTAGAGTTTCTGAATTTCCCACTGGTCTGAGATTCCCCCCACCACCTCAGGCACCACACATTGATGGAGCCTGCTCTGCAGGGGACAGGGAATGGTGCTTTTCTAGAGCATGGGAATTCCAGGCATCTTTCCATGTGACCAAGAGGTTGAGGACACCTTTGCTTTCAGGTTGCACAGAGGGAGAGACAACAGCTCTCCCAGCTCTCTCAAGGCTTTCCTTGTCCAAGCAAAGCACCAGAGAAAGCAAAGCATTCTTGTTCTCATTTAAGGATGACACAATGGAAAGGGAGAGGGTGAAGGAGAAGTGGGGCTGTTCCAGGAGACAAGGAAACAGGGATCCAGCAGCCCCAGGCACTGGTGGAGAAAAACCAATTACCACCAGAGGGCAAGTGTCATGCCTTGGGGAGAAAGGGATGATGAAGGACTTGGACCTGCAGAACAAGGAAATGAGAACACCTTCAGTGATTTTTTTTTTTATTCTTTTTTTCTGCTCTATGTGTTTTGGGTTTTTTTATTTTGACACCTTGCAGCTAATCTTTCCACTGCTGTTGGTTTTGGTCTTCACATTTCCTGCCATATCCCAGGTGACAGATTCAAGAATCCTATAGGACCCCACAGACTTTTATCCCTTGGTTCCTCTTCAAGTCCCTGGAGATTTTCTGGCCATTCCCCATCAGTTGAGGCCAGATGTCTGGCTGCTGTGGGAGGACCTTTGCTGAGGAGCTTCGGGCTCATCCAGGTCCAATGACTGGGTCTGGGATTTGTCCCTCTCCAGCTGCCCCGTTGTCCCCAACTCAAGCTCCATGCTGCTGCTTCTCTGTTGCATCTGCTGGCTTTTGTTCCTCAGCAGCTTGCCTGTCTCCCTCCTCAGCCACAGCCCTTCCTCCAGACTGATGATGCTGTATGTCTGTTGGGCCTTGTGGGCCACCTCCATGGCTGCAGTTGTGCCCAGCAGGTCTCTGGAGCTGCAATGGGCAGACAGGAGCCTTGAGGCAGTTTCTCCATGTTTGTTGTCCCCATTGCTGTGCTGGGATTCCTGTCTCACCATCAGCACCTTTTCTGTATCTTCTCCTTCACCTGTCTTGGGGACATCAGTTGCCTCTTCCCTTTGGGGCTGCTGCTCAGTAAGGTGCTTGGCAGGTTCCGGGATTTCTTGGTTTGTTGTGCTGCCAGTTTCATCACTACACATGATGCTGATACTCCATATTTTCTTCACCTTAGTCCCTCTGTCTTGAGGGCTGAAGGGCTGGTCTTCTGCCCCTGACCTGGCTGTGGAGCCTTTGGAAGTCTGCCAGGTGTCACCTTTGTTTATTGTCTGACTTTTTGTGCTCCTGAGTTCATCTCCTTTCTCCTTCTGCACAATCTCTATCCGTAGGAAATCAGTGCGTTCCAGCGGGAACACCATCACCAGGTCATTGTCGGAGGCCACCTCAACTTCTCCAGTGTGATGGGGGCGTGAGGCATGCCCTGGTACCTTCCTACTGCCACGCTGTGACTCCTTCACTGATACCCCCTCACTGCCACTCTGTGACTCCTTCTCTGATATCTCCTCACTGCCACCCTGTGCCTTCCACCATGGCTTCTGTCCCCTTATCTTCCCCCTACCCCGCCCTGTCTTCATCTCCTCACTGTCACTCCATGCATCATAATCTGTCCGTGATGTTGTGTCACTGCCATGCTGGAATGGCTGTGCTACTGGCTCACTCCTTCCTTCAGAGAGTGTATCTGAAGATTTTTTTCCCACCTCTTCCACTGGCCTCTTCTCTGCATCAATGCTCCTCTCAGATTTTCCAGGAGAGGACTCAAGGATTCCAGACTGAGACTTCAGGCTGTAGTCTGAACTCTTGGCTTGCTCTGTTTGGTCCATGGAGTCCCTGCTAAGCTGGGACTCCTGCTGCTGGGGCTGCCAGTTAGACTGCCAGGCTACTGACCCACACTTGAGCGTCCACTGTCCCAGCTTCCTTCTGTCCCCAATTCTTAGGTGTTACCCACCCGTTCTGGCCCCATGAGGAGGTGGTTGTTGTGCTGGTGCAGAGCAGGCTGGTGGTGGTGGTGTGGGGCAGGAGAATTCCTCTTTCCACTCTGTGCTATAAAACCTAAAAGTGTACATATGTTCAAAAGNGATGCCAACCAACTGCCATCATAGAATCAGACAAAAGTTTGGCTTGGAAAGAGCCTTGAAGATCATCTCAGTCCACTGCTATCCTCCTGTGGTAACCCCATTGCTTCGCCCTCCTTGTAATAGGCAGGGACACCTCCCATTAGACCAGGGTGTTCCAAGTCATAAGACCTTATGAATCTAGGTCCTTAAGAATCTAGGTTGGAAGGGACCTTTCACATCACTGAGTCCAACCATCAGCCCAATTCTGACAAGCTTCATACCTGGACAGGGACTTGAACCCTTGACTCTCAAATTAGGAATCTGATGATCTCCAAACTGGGCTAAATACCCAGTCCAGTCCAGCCTGCTGCCCCCCAAGCCTGCCATCTCCATCCTATCCCTCCATCTCTACAGCCTACCATCCTTATCTCACCCACTGCTGCCCCACAGCCACCATCCCCACCCCACAGCACCCACATTGCCCTATACCCCCAAATCATTCCCCCATCCACCTCTCACAGTCCTCCTCACAAGCTGTTCCCTGCACACTGCACTCTCAAAACTTGCATGAATAGCTTTTTTTTCTTTTTCCCATTTATGTTTTATTGCAAAATCAATGCAGGTTCTAAAAACCTTTTTTTTTCCATTGCCTGGCTTGTTTGTTCTGCTCAGCTTCTTCTGGAGAAATGCCTGCTTTAGAGTATTTTGGTAGAGATGGCATCTCACAGCCTGCAGCTGACAGGGAAACCCTAATTCGTGAGCCAGTGCTCCTCCTTAACATGCATTAACATGTCCATAATTTAAAAAAAGATTTATTAAGGACCTTGTGGCTGCCTACAAAGATGGAGATGAGCCTCATTTGGGCAGTGTACAGCAAAAGTAACCAGTTTAATTTGCTCTGTCATGATTAAAAGTTACTGCTCATACTGCATATGACATCTTTCATGGGAGTAATGCAAAAAAAATAACTTGGATAAAAGAAGCAAATTTCCATCCAAATCTCAGTGAGAACACAGCCCCACTTGTAGTTCACAGTACATAATCAAGGTCTTATAAATTCTAAATCAGCATATCTATGTAGAGCCACAATGCACCCACTGGGTAAAAGAAGATTTTCTAGTGAATTAACAACTCTAGGACATTGAATTACTGAAAAGAAAAATGCCCAAGAAACAAGTGGAAACTTTAGAGGTAGAGGTACAAACCTCCAGGGACGGGGCAGCCACAGATTCTCTGGGCAGCCTGGGCCAGAGGCTCACTCCCCTCACAGAGAAGAATTTTTTCCTGAGTTCTCACCTAAATCTCCCCTCTTTCAGTATCAGACCCTTCCCCCTTATCTCACAGCTCCCCTCACTGATTCAGAGTTTCTCCCCAGCTTTCTTGGAACCACTGGGGGACTGGAAAGGGTTCTAATGTCTCCCCAGAGCCTTCTCTTCTTTAGGCTAACCCACCACAAATCCCTCAGCAAAGGGAGGGACCATAAGAACAGATGGTACCACAAGAACAGCAACAGCAGTGCCCAAAATTCCAGAAGCAGCAGTACCAACCACAGCCAAAGAGAGAAGTTTCCTCAGCCCACCAGCAGTACAAACAGACATCTGGTGACCACTCCAGACATGGGGTTTAACACACGGTTTGTGCACCCAGATTTGATCTGTTCTAACCCACCCATTGCTCAGAAAACAAAGAAACCCTCAGAATTTTCACAGTGATGATGTTTCCAGCAGTTTTGCTTTTTTCCCCATGGTGTTGACCTCCATAATTCTTGTATGTCAAACCCCAGGAACACCAATGTCCTCTCAGACAGCCCAAGCATAGCTCTGACCATCTGTCTACCTGCCTAAGTTCTCCTACACTGAACATTTAGGACCCTCAATATTTAGGAGCAGATGGAACACAAATAACAATAAGAACAGGGAATTTTTCTAACCCAGGGTGGTTGCTTGGCACAAAAGGAAACGTTTTGAGGAGACAGCCACAGCTCAAAGGAGGAGGAATCAGGTAAGAGATGCAGGACTTTGATTTGCACCTATATATCTGAAGCTGCTAATAGTGCCCTCTGGGAACTGAGCCGTTTGAAAACACTGCTCCTTTAGACATACATGAAATAGTTCAAAGACAGTCTTTATGTATAAAGAAAACATATGTTGATCAGTTATTTCTAGAATAATATGCCATCTGCTGTTTGACTCCATGTTCCTCTGGGTACAGTGATTAGTGATGAGTGAGAACAGGGAGCCATTTTCTGTGAGATTTTGCTCTCTTGCAGACATTTTGTGCAGTTTAGAATCCAGAAAAGATACATCATAGAATCACAGAATTGTTTGGGTTGGAAGGGACCTTAAAGATCAGCTAGTTCCAACCACCTACCATGGGCAGGGACACCTCCCACTAGACCAGGTTGCTCAATGCCTCATCCAGCCTGACTTTAAGCACCTCCAGGAAGGCACCATCCACAACTTCTCTGGGCAACCTCTTCCTCTTCTAGTGTCTCACCACCCTCACCATAAATAATTTCTTTCAATTCTATGATTCTGTGAACTTGCACTAGATTAATTTACCCAGAGCCTCAGCAAGCCTGGCCTTGAATGTCTCCAGGGGTGAGGCTTCCACCACCTCTCTGGGCAGCCTGTTGCAGAGCCTCACCACCCTCATGGGGAAGAACTTCTTCCTAATATCTCATCTAAACCTGCCCTGCTCTAATTTCAAACCATTGTCCCTTTGCCTATCATTACAGCATGTTGTTAAGGACATTGTCCAAACACCTTTTCAGCACTGACAGACTTGGGGCACATTCAAGACCTCGCCAGGACACCTGTTCCACTGTCTGTCCCCTCTCTCTGAGCCCCAAAACTGAGCTGCCAGGAAGAAAAAAACCTGCAGCTGTCACCACTTCAGGAGCTGCAGGTTTTTTGTGCAAATCTATTAAAGTGAATAGAGGTGATTCCACATCCACCATATCAATATTTACAGTTGGTGACTGCCATGTGGCCATAAATCATGCAGAAAAAGGACAAAACTTGAAGAGTGTCTCGTGGCAAAATCAGGACAACTGTATGTTGAGGCTTTCAAGATTGGGCAGGACATCCATTAATTATAGCCCCGAAAGATCACTGTGACTTGGCAAGATGACAGTGTGAAATATTAGCAATCCTTCAGATATGCTTTTGCTCAGTTTACTTGTTTCCATGGCATGTAAATGTCCTGATTTAACACTCAATGATGGGCTCAGGGAAGTACATGCCCAGCACTTTTCTCCCCATAATGGCACTTCTCACGTTTCTAATGGCCACAAGTGAGGGGCTAGAGAAAGGCTGGAATAATCACATTATATATTACAGCCATTTAGTTGTAGAAATGGAGCATGAAATAAACACTTTAGTTCATTAGCCCTGGTTAAGTAGCACAGCTTGGGCTCACTCTCCGCAATCACCGGTAATCCCTGCTTAACCCCGTGACATGCTTTATTACCAAACCAACCAGGCAGCTCAGGAGCTCACTCTGGAAATGTGATGGTTACCCCCAGGAAGTGGCTGTTTTTTGTTTTTTTTTGGAAGGAAGAGGCTTCATTTCACACTGCTCTGTGTCCACTGCCTTGTGTTCCCTTTGCTGCTCAGCTCTGCCAGTGTTTATGGTGTTGATGTCTCTCCTTCCATGAGGCTGTGCTGATTTACCACCTCCAGCAGTCGGTTTGACCTGGCCTGGTTGGGGTCTGTTCATGGAATCATAGAATATGTTGAGCTGGAAGGGATCTTCACAGGCCCTTTAGTCCAACTTCCTGCAGTGAACAAGGACATCTTGCACTAGATCAGATCGCTCAGAGCCTCAGCAAGCCTGGCCTTGAATGTCTACAGGAATGGGACCTCCACCACCTCTCTGGGCAACCTGTTTCAATGTCTCACCACGCTCTAGGGAAAGAACTTCTTCCAATCTCTCATCTAAACCTGCCCTGCTCTAGTTTAAACCATTGCCTCTTGTCCTGTCACTCCATGACCTTACAAACAGTCCCTCCCTAGCTTTCTTGTAGACTCCTTCAGGTAGCTTATAGCTACCTGAAGCTCATAGCTTCTCATAGCTTGAGTTTGCTATGAGGTCTCCCCAGAACCTTCTCTTCTCCAGGCTGAACAGCCTCAAATCTCTCAGCCTGTCCTCCTAGCAGAGGGGCTCCAGATATGTTCATTAATATATGCAGCATCCCTGTCATTTAATGCAAATGCTTACATACCCATAAGCATCAGTAGGGAGAGGATAGGTATCTCTGATAGAGGACAGGGGCAGAGAAAAGTCCTCTGGTCAGCTTGTCCCCATGATGAGATGTGGGTTTTTAGGCTTGAGGAAGACCACACAAGACCTGCTGATCCTCTGTGCTTGGCTGTGCACAGCCCTATGGCAGAGAAAACCAAAGAAGACCCCTCACAACCCCTCACACAGGAGAAAACATGGCAAAATACCCACTCTGGGCTTGACCACAGAGCTGGTCCAACCTGCAAACATTGCTTTTTCTTTTAAATCATCTCTTTTTAGCAACAATCTGGCAATAATGAGTAAATGATACCTTCTAAAGAGGAACAGAAGGCTGTTACAGACACTCCAGGACAAGAGAATATTTCAAAATACTCAGTAAAATACAGAGATATTAGCTCGAGCTTTACTCTGTGGTTCAAATTGCTCCATCTTCTTGGGGAAAAAAAAATGAGACAGTCTCCAGTGGAGAGCAGGAACTACATCCCCTTCAATAATTTAATGCCAAGCCATGTAAAATGTAACTCCTATTCCTGTGTTCTTTCAAATCCCGCACCCACCAGAGTAGCAAATGGCCAAAAAAAATTAAAAAAAAAATGTTTAGAAGAACTCATTTTCATGCTCTGCAGGCTCTAACCTTTTCTCCAAAAGCCAAGGTTGATGGGTCCCATGCCAAATTAAATCAAAGATGTATGCAGTAATGAGAAGGGTAGCATTCCATGAAAATCTACTCTTTTCACTTAAAGAGGCCAGTGCTTATTAGCTATGCAAAAATTACAAAGTCAGGGTAACTTTGCAAGTTGGGCTTTTTTTACCTCTGTGCTCAACTCTCTCACTAGAAGGAAGCATTTAGCTTGTGGTTTTCATATATTGTTACCTGAACGCTCTTAAAAAATAAATTAATAAATCCCTTTAGCAAAAAATACACTGTGTATCTCTTGAAATGTGAGGGATGCATCCCCCTATGGGAAGGAGTGGGGAAGCTCAGAGCAAAGGAGCTCATGCTCACACAGTGAGGCATCACATTAACTCATTTTAATTCCCAACACAGAAAAAAAGGCCCCCAACTCCCCGATACGTGACCTGTTTACATGGATTCCCTTGCTGTTGGCAAGCTACAAAGGAGGAGAAGAACTCATTATTGATGTGCAGGGTCAGAGGAATTCCTGAAGGATTGCAGAGAAGAGCAGATACCTCCCTTTGGGGGGAAACAGAAAGTGACTGTGGCCACTGAGTTACTGGGGTTGGCCACTGTGCGGACTCATACCCAGGTCCATCCATGCACAGTCCCCATCTGAGCAGAGGGAAGAAGAAAGGAAGAGGCAAATGGTATTTTACTGCTGCATCAAGAGAAGTGTGGCCAGCAGGTCAAGGAAGGTGATTTTGCCCCTCCACTCAGCTCTGGTGAGGCCCCAACTGGAGTTACTGTATCCAGTTCAAGAGCCCTCAACATAAGAAGGACATTTTGCTGTTGGAACAGGTCCAGAGGAGAGCCACAAAGATGATCAAAGGGCTGGAGCACCTCCCTTCTGAGGACAGGCTGAAGGAGTTGGGGGTGATCAGCCTGGAGAAGAGAGGGCTCAGGGTGGACCTGAGAGTAGTTTCTCAGCTCCTGGAAGGGGCTACAGAAGGGCTGGGGTAGGACTTTTAATAGGATTTGTGATGGAAGGACTAGGAGTAATAGATCTAAATTGGAAGAGGGGAGATTTAGGCTGGATAAAAGAAAGAAATTCTTTACAGTGAGGGTAGTGAAACACTGGAAGAGGTTGCCCAGAGAGGCTGTGGATGCCCCCTCCCTGGAGGTGATTAAAGTCAGGCTGGATGAGGCACTGAGCAACCTGATCTAGTGGGAGGTGTCCCTGCCTATGGCAGGGGGGGATTGGAACTAGATGATGTTTAAGGTCCCTTCCAACACAAACTATTCTATTATTCTATGAAGAAACAGAAAAAAGGAGTGGTTTCCAAGTTGTTGCAGTCCCCAGTAAGCTGCAGAGGACGTTTAATCATCATTTCCCTTCCAAAGGGAAAACAATATTAGTAATCTGACTCCAATATGCTTTCTCTTTCTCATTTCCATTCCCCTTAAATCTTTTATCGGGGTTGTTAAAAAATGTAGCATGCTACTGCAGTCATAACAAATAAACTCATGCCCCTTAACAGCTGCCTGCAGCTCCTCAGGAAATCAGAGAGATGTATCAGTGCCCCTGCACAAAACAAACCTCTTCCCTGTAACCACAGGGCTTCTTCTACAGACCATTTTGAGGATGGCACACAGTCTGCTTCCTCCAACAGGGACCACCTCCTCCTCTCTGATGCTTCATGACCCCACCTCCTACAGCTCAGCCCCTACCAGATCTTCCACTCCCAGTTTATTGCCTTAAAAAGCCAATTAGAGTACCCTGCCCAGCACTGGTAGGTGTGAGAGGGTGCTGCCCCTCCCCAGGAACCAACCTGACCTTTATCTCCTGTAGTCCTGACCAAACAAGAGTCTTCTATGGTGGTCATCTTAGATGCTTTGAGTTGTGATGGCTCCATCTGGCTCACAGTGGTCTTGGTGAGAAGGATGATAGCACAGTAGCTATGGTACTGCAGCCAACATGAAGATGTGACAATATCATCTTATTCCATAAGCTATAAGGACAGGCTGAAGGAGTTGGAGTTGTTCAGCCTGGAGAAGAGAAGGCTCAGGGGGGACCTCATAGGAGCTTCTCAATACCTGGAGGGGGCTACAGAAAGGCTGGTGTAGGACTTTTTAATAGGATATGTAATGGAAGGACTGGGAATAATGGATGTAAATTGGAAAAAGAGAGATCCAGGATAGATAATAGAAAAAAATTCTTACCTGTGAGGGTGGTGAGACACTGGAAGAGGTTGTCCAGAAAGTTTGTGGATGCTCCCTCAATCCCTGGAGATGTTTAAGGCCAGGATGGATGAGGCATTGAGCAACCTGGTGTAGTGGGAGGGCTCTCTGCCCATGGCAGGGGGGTTGGAACTAGATGATCTTGAAGGCCCCTTCCAACCCAAACCATTCTATGATTCTATGGTGAACAGCCCAAGATCCCCTTGAGCTGTCCCACATGGCAGTGGGCTGGTGCCAGGATCTCCCCGAGTAATGATATCACACAAGGGAACTCCTTGAGATCCAGAAATTACTAGCTGTAACAGACCCCATTATGTGACTAATGGCATGCTCAACTTTGAAATCTTAGCAAAGTGACAGAAAGAATGGATTGCACACCTATAATCCTTTAGATGTAAGCCATTGACCAAGTCTGGGACTTGCAGTGGATCTATCTGCACACAGATTCCTCTCTGAGAAGGAGTTTAGGAGCAAGGAGGGACCTTTCTGAACCTCAACTCAATAGGAAGGTCTCCCTGACAGCTCTGAGATCCTGTCCTTTCTGAGGTAAATCATAGAATCATGGAGCTGGAAGGGACTTTTAAACACATTCACTGGACATCCTGCACTAGATGAGGTTGCTCAGAGCCTCATCAGGCCTGGCCTTGGATGTCTCCAGAGATGGGGCCTCCACCACCTCTCTGGGCAGCCTCTTCCAGTGTCTCACCACCCTCATGGGGAAGAACTTCTTCCTAATATCTCACCTAAACCTGCCCGGCTCTAGTTTAAAACCTTGCCCCTCATAATTATTACCACAGGGAGCATTTATATTTCATCCTCCTGTTAGAACCTTCATGGAAGCTCACAGCATCCTTCCTACCTTTTAGCAATAGGCCTCTTCAGTGGGTAGGCCACCATGTTGTCTCCCTGGTATCTTCTCTTCTCCAGGCCTCACAGCCCCAGCTCTCTCAGCCTCTCCTCACAGCAGATGAGGCTCTAACCCCTTCATCATCCTCATGGCCTTCTTCTGGACCTTCTCCAACAGCTCAGGCCTTGCCACTGAATGCTGCTAAATCAAGCTCTGTAAAATCCTTGCTTTACCTCAGCGAATGTATCGTTGCTTCTCTTTCTGAGTGAAGAGCATCTCTCCTTTGTGACAGGAGGACATGCAAGAAGCTGTCCCTCATGTCAGCACAGCCATGACAGCATGAAGACACCTCACGGCAGAGGCCTGTGAGGGACTGGAAGGGAGTCCAACCCCCTGTTGGAGCAGGAGCACCTAGACCAGGTCACACAGGAACATGTCCAGGTGGGGTTTGAATGTCTCCAGAGAAGGAGACCCCACACCCTCTCTGGGCAGCCTGGGACACTCTTCTCTCACCCTCACTGTGAAAAAAGTTCTTTCTTATATTTCTATGGAACCTCCTGTGCTCCAGCTTACACCTGAGACACCTTGTCCTGTCACTGGATGTCACTGAGAGAGCCTGGCTCCATCCTCCTGACACTCTCCCTCTCCAATTTAAGGTTAGGTCTTTTTAATAAGATATCTGATGGGAGGACCAGAAACAATGGATGTAAATTGGAATGGGGTAGATTTAGACTTGACATAAGAAAGAAATTCTTCAAAGTGAGGGTGGTGAAACACTGGAACAGGTTGCCCAGAGAGGTTGTGGATGCCCCCTCTCTGGAGGTGTTCAAGACCAGGCTGGACAAGGCACTGAGCAGCCTGATGTAGTGGGAGGTGTCCCTGCCTATGGGCAGGGGGGTTGGAACTCAATGATCTTTAAGGTCCCTTCCAACCCAGACTATTCTATGATTCTATGATTCTAAACATGCACGAGGCCACCCCTCAGTTTCCTCTTCTCCAAGCTAAAGAAACGCAGCTCCTTTAGCCTTTCCTCATTATGGAGATGCTCCAATCCCTTCATCACTCTCTGCACTCTCTTAAATTGGCATGTGGGCTGCTATAGCTTGTCCCTGGTTCGCCATGTCCCCTCCTGCACTGTGCTCCCCACATCCCAGTTAGGGCTGGGAGCAAGAGATAGATCCAAGAGAGGTTTGAAGAAACTTTTGTGAGCAGCCACAAACTGGTATAAAAGAAGTCTGCCACCTGTGGAGCCTGATGGAGCGAGGCAGGGTCTTCACGTCTGCTGCTGGTTTGATGTGAGGGAGCAGCTGGGGGAAGTGTTGCTGTGATTTATTCATAGCCATGCAAGCAAGTCTTCATTAACTACTGCAACTTGCATGGGGAAAAAGAACAGGCTGTCAAGGGCTGGGTGCTGCTTAATGGAGAAAAATGAGGCAGCCACCAGATACAAGGCAGTCGGAGACAGATCTCTGCTCTGGTGAGACCCCAACTGGAGTTGCTGTGTCCACTTCTGGAGCCCTCAACTTACGTTGGACATTAAGCTGTTGGAACAGAGGAGGGCCACAAAGATGATGAGAAGGCTGGAGCACCTCCCTTCTGAGGACAGGCTGAAAGAGTTGGGGTTGTTCAGCTGGAGAAGAGAAGGGGGGACCTCATAGTAGCTTCTCAATACCTGAAGCTGGGGACAGTAAGTAGGACTTTTTAATAGGGTCCAGAATGGCAGAATTAGGAATGATGGATGCAAACCCAACCCAAACCATTCTATGATTTTATGGACTTTCTTCCCTGGGTGACTTCCCTCCTCCCTCTCTACTGATCAACATTTGAGTTCTGCAGCACATCCCTCTGAAGATACATGGTCTGTGTCCTCTTAGGACACTTTGAAAAGCTGGTGAGGCCCCAGAAGCACCAGAATTTTATCCTAATGCTATATCTACATGGCCACATCCTTCCCTTCCCTGGAAATGCGCCAGTCCTAACAGCTCTCAGGGCTTTGAAGACCTCTGGCTCTGTTCCTCAGGACAGCTAAATTGTGTTTTTTCGGCTTGATTATCATCAAGAATAAAGAAACAATTCCGGCATCATCATTTCCTTATTTTCAGTGCATTTGAGAAGCAATTTCTCCGCCTCTGGGCAAAGCAAATTACAGACGATACAGTATCAAATGCAAAATACTGGGCTGCTTTCAAAATTCACTTCCAATTTTAATGCATTTGAAGTTTAGCTGCCTATTCATGGGGGAAGGAAAAATCCAAACCAGTAGCATGGTTGGACTCAGTGCAAAAGAGCAGCCCGAAGGTCAGCAGATAGTGTTGGGGGTTTCTCCTGCTCCTCCATGGACTCCATATAGAACAAACACCTCACTTCTGAATGGAGATGTAAAAAAAGTAGATTTTGTGGTTTGAAATGTTCCATTTATAGGAGCCCAGGCCAGTCTTTATGTTTCTTCACATAGAATTAACAGTGTCCAGTTCTGGAGCCCTCAAAATAAGAAGGACATTGAGAAGTTGGAGCAAGTCCAGAGGAGGCCACAAAGATGATGAGAGGGCTGGAGCACCTCCCTT
>VZTY01010036.1:0-14876 GCA_013400935.1 Turnix velox
ACCAATCATCACTCCTCTCCATCTGGAACTTGAACAATTGACCACAAGCCTCTTGATGCGACCATCCAGCCAGTTCCTTACTCACCAAAGAGATCACCTATCAAATCCATATCTCTCCATTGCAGAGAGAAGGATGTTGTGGGGAACCGCATCAAAGGCCTCGTAGACGTCCGAATAGACAATACTGAAGTNGTCCGAATAGACAATACTGAAGTCATAAAGGAGCCAGCAAGGGCCAATGAATAGTACTGCTTTGCTGGATCTCATATCAACAATGAGGGGTTTGTTTAGAATGCAAAGGTCAAAGGCATCTTTGGCTGCAGTTGACCATGAGATAGTGGAGCTCAGGGTCCTGAGGGGAGAGAGGAGTGTAAAAACAGGCTCAGGCTCCTTGACTTCAGAAGAATGAACTTTGACCTCTTCAAAGATCTGCTTCAAAGAATCCCATGGGATAAGGCCCTGGAAGGAAGAGGAGCCAAGAAAGCTGCTTACTATCCAAAGATCACTTTCCCCAAGCTCACAAGCAGTTCATCCCAGCAAACAGGAAATCTGGAAATGCTAGGAGGCCTGCATGGATGAACAAGGAGCTCCTTTTCAAAATCAAACACAGAAAGGAAGTATACCATGGGTGGAAGCAAGGATGGCTAACCTGTTAGGAACTAAGAAACATTAGGAACATTAGGAACTATTCAAGCATATAGGTGTGAAGTCAGAAAAGCTAAAGCCAAAATGGAATTGATCTAGCCAGGGATCTGGTCAGACAAGAAGAATGGCTTTTCTAAGTAGGCAGGTAACAAAAACATGACCTTACTGCTAAATGAGAGTGACCTGGTGGCAAAGGACATAGAAAGGGCTGAGTTACCAAATGCCCTCTTTCCCTTGTTCCATACTAGCCTTCAGGAATCCCAGACCCCAGAGATCCCAGAGACCAGGGGGAAAGGCTTGAGGAAGATGTATTTCCTCAGTACTTTCTTAGTGAAAGAAAATCAGGACAGGACATACTTAAGGAAACTGAACCTATACAAGTCCATGGGTCCTGATGAGATGTACCGAGTGCTAAGGGAGCTGTCGGATGTCATTCCAAGGCCACTCTCAATAATATTTGTTAAATCACAGTGAGTGGGAAAGATGCCTGAGGACTGGAGGAAAGCAAATGTCACTTTTATCTCTAAGAAGGAGGATGTATGTAACTCCAAGCTGGTCAGGCTGGCCTTGATCCTTTGGGAGGTGATAGGTGCTAATCCTGGAAACCATTTCCATTTCAGTGACAAGAAGATCATCAGAAGGCACGAGTATGGTATTACTAGGGGGAATCATGTTTGACCAGCTTAACAATAAAAAGACTGGCCTGGTAGAAGAGGGAAGAGCAAGGGACCTTGTCTACCCATATTTCACCACGGCCCCTGGCGCTGTCTCCCACAAGATCCTCACAAACCAGCCACTGATACCTGGAGCGGACAAGCAGTCCATGAGGTGGAACCCACGTCGCCCGGCTGAAGCGGGGACAAGGACCCAACGGGACCGCCCGCCCCCGCCGCCTCAACGCCTTCCCCGCCTTCCCCTTCCCCAGCAGCACCAATGGCCGCCACCCTCCTCCTTCCCCGGAAGATGCGTCTGGGTTTTCCTCCTTCCAATGGGAAGTCCGTGCAGCCCCACTGAAAGCGGAGAAAGGGAAGCAGGACTTTATTGAAGGAAAGAGCCCCGAACGCGCCGCCTCTGGGAGTCGGGAGGCTTCACCATGCCGCTGTCGCATTAGCGGCAGCACCTGTCATGCGGGCGGAAGCGACGGGGAAGCCGCGCGAAGCACACTGCAACTACAAATCCCGGCAAGCGCTGCTGTGCCTCCGCCCTATTTCTCCTCTTCCCGTCGTCTCCGAGTTGACGAAGGAGCGGAGGCGCGCTAGGTTGGGGCGTTGCGGTGCCTTCGGGTGCGAGTGGCGGGGTGAGCAAGGCCGGGCATTGTGAGGAGCGCGCGGGCCGTTGCTTAGTGACCCGAACCTCACTGGATGGCTGGGCCGGGAGCGGGCGCTCCGGCTGGTAGCGGGCGCCCGGTGAGGCCTCCGCTTCCTCACCCACCGGTCGAGCGGTGTGTGGCGGGGCAGGGGGGTGCCAGTGAGGGGAAGGGGACGTGAGGCAGTACAACCGCCCTTGTGGGGCCGGCCGCCTTCGGGCTGGCTGCCTTTCCGCGCCCCTCGCAGACGCTTTCCGTTGTGTAGGAGGGCGCTTGTTTTGAAGCAGGGAGCTCAGCCTTCTCTCTGTTTGGCGGCCCTAAGGTGGCCCGAGGCATCAAAAAGTAGCTGTCGCTGCTGGTTATGTTTGAGCCCGCCCCCGCGTCCGTTGGTGAACTGCCTTTTGTCGGTGTTGTGGCGGGCAGCGCGTCTTTAGGCCGGAGCTCCGGAATGCTTCGGCAGTCGCTGAGGAGTTTTCAGCGTGCTTGAAAGTGTTACCGAGTCCTGTGGGGTGTGCTATGGGGCCGTGGCTGCGGGCGGGGAGGGTATCGACATTGAGGTGCTTTGTAGGTTAGTCCACATTCTCTGTAAAATAGCACTGCAATTCAGATCAAAATTGTTATTGCTTACTCCGGCATGGCTGAAAATCTTAAAGTGTTTTTAGGTTGGAAAGGACCTTAAAGGTTATTAAGTGCCACCCTGCCCCCTCCCTTCCTCCACAGAAGGTAGGGACACCTCCCACTAGAGGAGGTTGCTCAAAGTCGCCTCCTGCCTGACCTGGGCACTTCCAGGATGCAGTATCCACAGCTCTCTGGGTAGCACGTTCCAGTGTATAGCTGCACGCAGAAGAAACAATTTTTTCCTGAAATCAGAAATAACTTGTAGTGAGTGATGTAGGGAGGCTTGTGGGTGCTGATAGACTGTAAAGCCAAAGCTGACATAAAATGCAAAGTGCTGTGAGGTTTAAGAAAATTACAAAATAGAACTATGAACTATGTTTTGGCTTGCTTCTGTTTAGATAATGGAATCTTGTAGCTCTGCTGATGTTCGTGACACTAAATCAGCAACTTCTGAAAGTGAAGATGATATCGAATTTGTTCAAGTAAGTAGATCTTGAACTGGAAACATCCTGCCTGTTCCTATAAATTTAGTCTCAATAGCTTGATAAAAGGGGATCTTTATGATCTTGATTATATTTTGATGTAATGCCTTACTTTTGGATTTGACAATGATTTAATTTGTAAGTCTTTGGTAGATAAAAAGTTTATCTTCAGGTTTTATCTGTTCCTTTCTTGGAAGTATATGAAATTATCTTGGAGGTCTATAAAATTATGTCATTTGGTCCTATAGAGAATAAAGGTCTGAGTATCCAAGCAGGGGAATGGGGAATTGCAGTGATTGATGAGGTACATGAAAAGATGCTGTGGATTATTTTTCTGGTTGTCATATTGCATAATGTTTTGCTTTCTGAATATTACCACTGAAGTTAATGGAATAAAGCACTACTAGCTCTTTAAAACATTGTCGAACACACTGTACTTTATATAGAAGATGTGTAAGAAAATGATAGATTAGAGCCCTTAAACAGTCTTCTCAAATTGAGAACTGCTATATATTGGCCATAGTGCAATACCTTGTCTAATGTTGATGGGTACATTATGTTCATGTAACTTTAAGGCACTTACCTGTCAAATATACAAGAAAAAAGCAGAAAGATTTTTATGCTGTCTGTATTCTGGCCTCAATCCATCATCAGTGAAGTGGTGCTGGATGGCAGGGATACGTGCAAGAACAGAAAGGTTATTTTCCCTAAAGAAAAACTTGTGGAAATAAGATCAATTAATTGATGTCAGGACTAATAGTGGCTTGTTTTCTGGTCATAGTTTTAATGATGAAGAAGACTAAGTAGATGCTTAGAGATTTGGGTTTTTTTCCTTGCGCAGTGTTTGATTAAAACTGAAATTCAATATGCAGACTTCTTCTGCAAGGGTGTTTAGCTGCTCAAGTATGAAGGATGTATATTTTTGCAAATATATGCAAGTAGTTGATTCTCTCTGAGACTTCTTGGTCTTCTAGTTAAGTTGGTCAAAATTGATTTATGAGTTCATTGTATACGCACACAAGTGTGTATGTGTGGCATTACTGTATAAGCTTAATTTTCTTGAAACACTAGGCAACAAATTAGGAAGCTAATGGAGCTTTAAATGCGTAACAGTTGAGGGGCTGTTGGAATGCTAAGGGAGGAAATTGAAAGAGAAGATGCTTATGAAGTTCAACACTTCTACTATCTCTTTTTTTCTTTTTCCTTTGTTTTGGCCTATGTATAATATAGAGCCTTTGTGGTCCGAGTGATGCCTGCTTTCAAGAGAGGCTACTGTATATAGGAAGATGACTGTGCTTAGGCTTGTTTGTACAGCATTGGTGTCTTGGGCCAGGAGCTTACCAGTGTCATCAATGAATATAAGGGAAGACATGTATGATTCAGGCCATCACTACTGCCAGCAATGTGTCCTTGACTCTCCCATTTGCTCATCTGATGTGGGGGTGAACTTGGACTTTGCAAAAGGATTTCTGGTCTCTTTGGCTAGCTTTATATCATTGTTTCCATATAGTCATTGTTATGACTAGAAGTGTAGGCTTTGTGAATGTTGTGAATAAATGCTACCTGATCATTAAGTACTGTTTTTTGGATGTCCTGAGGATCCAGTGCACCAGGTGATACTGTATAAATCTAATTGGAGAAGCCACTTGGTTGTTTCTCAACCTGGGCTCATTTTGACAGAAAACAATTGTAGGCCTTATGATATCAATGTTTTAATTTTCTTTTATTGAAAGTTGGCGTGTGTGGGAGTTGATGTGGAGGCTTTTTTATTTGTTTTAGCTATTTTTGCATTTGGATTTTTTGTTTTCTTCCATTTTAGTTGGTCATCTTGAGTTCTTACTGTGGAACTATGACAAGAAGCCCTTGTTTGATGGAGCAAAGAAAGACTGCTGACGGAGCTTTTGAACTTTTACAGTCATATTCACTCTCATTTAGGAAACTCATTAATTTTCTTCTGGAATTTCCTGACTTTTAGTTGTGCATTGCAACATTCCTTTGTCCATTTAAAATAATTAAATTCTAATTTGTGTATCAGTAGAAAAATATAATGTTCTCTAGAGTGCAAGCTATTATTCCTCATAGCTTAGTTTCTTAGGTTAGGATGATCCAGCCCCCATTCTGTTTCCTTGGGACAGATGAGGCAAGAGTCAAGAGACTCACAGGTTTAATGGGCTTGTTAGCACTGAAGTGCACACGATTCAAGTTTCAGTGATCTGCAGAGAAAACACAGGACACCTGCTGAAATGTTTCAGGGGTTTTTTTAATGGTCCACTCATAAATTTTTTTCCTGACTAATTTCTTTGAAGATATTTTCCAAGAAAAATGGTATCTGTAGTACACTTGTCCTAGTACATACCAAATTAAGTGTTTTGCTGAAACATGATCATTACCATTTAAATGTTTTGTTTTCTTTTTCCTGAAATGTTGAATACTAAATGCACAGACTCAAGTAGTTGTGTCTCTAGCTTTCAGCTCCATCACAGCAGGAACAGAGGAAAATTGTGAAGATGTTAGAAAGCATCTCTGAATAAGGAGGATTTTTTGCTTTCAACCCAACTCGAACAAGGGCTTATATTTGCTGTGTCAAAGAAATGAGAACTTTCTAGATGCATGTTAAGTCACAATGACTGTCAGTTACTAATCAGTATTCTAGTTGAGAATCTGTTGGGACAAAGATATTGAGCACAGATAGTACAACTTCCGTCAAGAATTTGAAACTTAATACAAGTTCTTCGTTGATAGTTAATGTTTTTGCATGTGTATGCACAACTATGCCTGCATAATTTTGTTGATAATCCATTAAGTCTGTGGTCACATATATTGAGAGCTAGTTTCATGCTCTCGATATGCTTGTGCCTGTATAATTATGGAAAAGTTTAGTGGTGCTTCTTAAGTGTACTAGGTGTTTGATCTGAATGCATGTAAATCTGAAAAAAATAACAAAACCCTTAGCTGATGGATCAGTGGGCAAGGTTAGGTGTCTGTTAACTAAGCCTGATTACCAAAAGATTGATTGAAATGAGGGAGAAGAAAAAGGTGAGTCCGCCTTTTATGACTTTTGTAAAAAACTTGTGGAGGCAGTAAAAATGAGCTTCACAGAATTCATTGAGCAGAAACTGTCTTTAGAGATAAATATGAGGTTGTGTCTTTACCAGCCACCAATTAAGGCTCAAAAAGTAATTTTCTATCTATTAAAGCCTAGAAATTCTTCTAGAAACTGAGAGAACAGTGGTTTAGCGATTGATTTATTGCTGATCAGTGTATTTCATTATTGCACCCTCTTGAAACTTTTGTGAAATCCTTCAGGTCAGCTAATATTAGCAGTTTACTATGATGCATGCAATGTCTTATCTCTGAGGAAGCCGATTTAATGCTTTTGTGTGTGTATTTCTTTATCAGGAAGGACCAGTAAGACCTGTACTTGAATGCATTAATCTTGTCAGTAGTGAGGATGAAGAAGCTAACAGCAGTTCTTACACTCACGTGAGTATGTTATGATATGCTTTTGGACTTCTCAGGTGAATAAGTTAATCAGTCTTTTATCCCTGTTTCATATCGGTTACTCTTCACAAAAACTTTGTTAGACTTATTTCTAACAGGTGATAAAAACACAAACCAACAAATGCCAAAGTATTTTGATTTTTACCTACGGTTGTTGGGTGTCAGGCAAGAATCCCAGTAATTCCATTTTTCCAGAGCCATTTTTTGCCTTCTTTAAATGGAGTTAGAACTTTATTTGATTTTTTTTCACTGTGTTTTAGCAAGACTGTCAAAGGAAAAAACCGGTTTACAAGCAACCATAAAAGTCTCTGTCCAGTCTTTTGCCTGCAAATGTATCTGGCCTACTCCCAGGCCTTTTTATTCTAAATTAACTTGTGAGGAGCAGGCTGGAAGACCTTATTCTAGTGACAAGCCTGGTCTTAACTCAGCCTCATTTTTCATAATCCCTCCTTAAAATGCATGAGTTGGAAGCAGCGTGGTTAATTCGTGTATCCCCCAAGCTTATTAGGGGTTCTGCGAGGCCTTTGAGAGAGACAGTGACTGAGAATGACTTTGCTGGAGTTGTTTTTGGTTGTAGTGGCCATCACTATCCATTCTCAGTGTTTCAGATGGGCCTGATGAGTTTTGTTCACCTGCTTAGAAGAGTTTAGTTCGTTTGTGGTTTGTTGACTTCTAGGGCACCCAACACAATTATCCTCATTCCTTCTAGTGCTTTGGTGAGGCTGATGCTGAATTGCCTTGAATATGTAGGGGGGTTGGAGGTTCAATTTTTTAACAGAAGTTAGAGATGCTGGTTAGCCAAGGTAAAGCATGGAACTTAGTACTGGGGTATCTGTACTGCATTCTGTCTTGCTGCTTGGGCATCACTTTTCACTCTATTAGTGCCTGTTACTTAATGATTGCCAAATAAAAGTTTAACTTTTCAATTGTAGAGAAATACTAAGCGTAAAGATCACATTGACTATCAGAAAGAACGAGTTGCATCAACCTTGGATCGTCTGGCACGCCATGTTGAAGTAGAGAAACGGCAAAAAGAAGAAAAAAACAAGGCCTTTAAGGTACTGGATGTATTTTGATTCAGTATAATTGCTTCATTCAGGCCTTACGGTCATGTCTGTGTTTGTTTCCACTGCTAAGTAAAGTTAAAAAAAAAAAAAAAAAAAATTTGGTGAGCCAGATCTGGATCTAGTAACTAGAGATTTTTGCTTCTGGGGCATCATTTGAAACCCAGTATGGACTTTGTCTGTTTAGTGGCTTTTATGAGGTTGATGTACTAGTCTTGTGCAGTTCCAAACTGAAGAAAAAAGCCAGCTAACTTTATGCAGGCCGCTGGCAAGAACTTGTTCTTTTGGCTCTATATGTAGCAGAGAGACCTTTGCATAAACTATTGTGAAAAATAAGTTATCATAAACCACCATTTAGCAAACCTTGTTATTTACCTGCTTTTGCCTGAGATTTTGGGGAGGCCGTTTGCCACATTAAATTTCTGTTATCAGGTTATATTTTATAATGGGATAAAATTGTCTATGTAAAAGGCATACTTTTGAAGTTAAATCCTATTGTGGTGTTCTTCTAATTAGAAGGCAAAACTTTTTTAGTTACAGACTTGGAGGATGAGTATTCTCCTCCAGGTGACTGCCCTCACTCCTCATCAAGTAATACAACCCACAGAATTAAAATTCCTCTTCCAAGTGAAATTATCATGAGTTATTTTTTGCCTTGACAGTGGAACAAATAGACTGTTTCTTTCAATAACAAGTTTGTATTGCTTTTTTTTTAAAAAAAAAAAAAAACAAAAACCTAGTGAACACCCAATGAATAATAATATTGAAAATCTTATGTGCTTTAGAAACTAGTAGGTGCGGTAAAAGTGAAGTAATTCACTTTTATTTGGAGCTTTCATGTGGGGCACAAAATCTAGTATGTTAATTTTTTACTGCTGTTACATTCCATCTTTATTGTACTGTATAGAAGTCAGTCAAGTTGTAAATTTCTCTTCCTCCTTAGATTTTTGTGGATGTTTCTTTTCCTTAGCTTTTTAGTGACCCATGAGTAAATTTTTGGGATACATGCTTAATCTTGACTATTTTTTTTTAATTTGATCACCACCTGGCTGGATATGTTTTCCCCTTCAGGAGAAATTAGATTCCCAATATGCTCATGGGTTGCAAGAATTAGAATTTATTCGGGAACGCAGTGATACAGAAGCTGCAAGATTGTGTGTGGACCAGTGGTTAAAAATGCCAGGTAAGAATAGGAATTTAAGTGTCAGTAATATATTTTTTAAGTCCTACGTTGTGGAATAGAACAAGTACTAATTGTATTGAGCAATAAAGGCATTGAGCTTGCAGGTGCCACGTACTCATAACCATATCTTGCAATATTCACTTTGCTAGAGTGTGGCATTTGGAAGCTCTTATGCACTCATTGCGATAAAAGCTATTTTAATACTTTGCTGCTTAGAAACTTCAATATGCAAAGTCTAAAAGCCTCTAAAGTGGTGTAAACTACTTTCATAAGCAAAGCTGCTGGAAGAAAAGAATACTACTGCTGCTCAGGAAAATGGCTACCTAAGTATAACTTAAGGTAGCTCCATCAGTGTAAAATATTGCCTAGAGCACCAAGGGAAGGGTGTCAAAGTGTTTGAAAAGTCATCTTGCTGGAGCCTGAAGAGATGTTTTTTTTCAACTGAAAGAGCAGCCTTACCATAGCAGAATTGAGTTATGTTAAGCATATTGTTAGATTGCTTTCAAGAATCATTATAATTTTTTTTTTTTAATGATTTAGGGCTTGTTTGTTATTTTGTTTTCCTAACCAGAATCTGAATTAGAGTCGTAACTGCTTTGTTTTATAAAACAGGTCTCAAACCAGGCTCTATTAACAGCAGAAGAATGGGTGTTTGTAAGAAGGCAGGTCAGAGACAAACCAACAGCAGTCCTATACTATGTCCTGTGGTGCATTGCAACAGAGAGTTTGACAATGCAGCTCTTCTCTTAGGTCACCTTCAGAGGTAAGGACATAGCACAAAAGCTCAGTGCAAGAAATAATGAAAGAATATGCTCCAACTTAGGGTATTGGCATCAAGTCTATTTTAAATGGCCTATGGTGACAAAATTCTGTTTGGAGGCCAGAGTAATATGCTACATGTTCTACACAGATGATGTAATTTACTTCCTGCTTTTTTGTTTTGTTGGGGGTTTTGTGTGGCATCTTTGGGTTTTTTTGTTTGTTTGTTTGGGGTTTTTTTTGTTGTTACTCAGAATTTATTTCTTAATATTATTGAGCAGTTTTTTTTAACAACTTAAATTTTTGAGGAATAAGATTTTTGTTCTCCAGTGCTTTAATTTCTTCCAAACTTGAAAATGACCAAAGGATTAACATACACAACTTGATGGTAAGATTTCTTTTTAAATGTCCCTGGAAGGATATTTGATGGTACAGAGGAGAGAGAGCCATAGTCCAGAAATCTGTTCAGATGTGATCATTGCTAGTCAGCACTTGCAATGTGTGAGTCAATTCTGGTATATTCTGCCTTTTAACTAGTGAATGCATCATGAAGATAAGGAGAGAAGCTGAGGGGAGTGTTGTGGGTGAACCCCTGGTAGGCAGCTCAGCCCCACACAGCTGCTCACTCACTCCATTAAGGTGGGGAAGAGAATCAGAAGGGTGAAAGGGGGAAATCTGGTCTGACATTAAAATCAGTTCAGTACGTAAAGTGAAAGCTGCGCATGCATGCAAAGCATCACAGGGAATTGCCGTGGCAGGCTTTACCACACATCAGGGTTACTTGGGGAACAAATGACATCACTCCAAACATGTCCTTTTCTTCCTCCTTCACCTGTCTTTTACTTGTGAGGACAGTGTCATATTCCACGGGGTATCCCTCCGATGAGTTGTGGCCAGCCATGTCCTCTTCCAGCCTTTTGCCTATCCCCAGCCTACTTGCTGAGGCTGAGAAATAGAGAAGACCTTGATGCTGTGACCTTGGCAGTAGTTGAAACATTCTTCTACTGTCAACACTGTTGTTCATAAGTCTGAAAGAAACACAGTCAAGCTCAGCAAAGAAACTTAACTCCACCTAGCCACAGCTAATGCAAGGAGGTAAAAATTGATAAGGTTTAAAAATCATTCTGTAGAAAACCAGGGCTTTGTTAGTTCTCTTTTCAGAGGGTTAGTTCTCTTGCTTTTAAAAACAATATGATTTCTCTGCAAAGTGGTTATTATTACAGGCAAGCCTTGAGGAGAATCACCTCTTACAGGTGATACTTTAAGTGATAGATTTGATGTTGGTGGATGTGTGGAATTAGGCAGTTTAGGTAGATTTGATAGATTTTTGTTGGACAGCTTCAACACAAACTTTTCTTCTTCTGTTAAAAAAGAAGAAAAAAAACCAAAACATTTTGACTACTTTAAGGTGATTGATTTAGTAATTATTATTTTCCTCTCCAGGTTTGATCATTCTCCTTGTGACCCGACAGTCACATTACATGGACCCCCAAATAATGCTATTGCCTGTGTGATATGCTGCAGAATATTTTCAGCCTCTCAGCAGTACAGCGAGCATCTTCTATCTAAGGCAAGATCATAAGGATTAGTAACCTGTGTGAGCAAACATGGAAGGTTTTCAAGATGTAGAATTATGCAGCGATTTTCTTTTTTTGCTTCCTTTTAACTACCTTTCTCTCCCCTCCCTTCTTTTAGTCTTCAGGTTGTTTTAAATTCTTTTGCTGTTTCAAACACATGATGTATCCTGAGTGTACTTCCATTAGGTAGGACCATTAGGTTGTACTTTTGAGAGGACCATGATTCTGTCTTGAACATCTTGTCCTTTGGTGCTGTCGAAAGGTATTCCCTGTCTTTGCATCTCTAAAACTGTGAAATACAAAGGCAAAAAGTTAGGGTGAAATAAGTGATGAAGATTATTTTTCTTGACTGAATCATTTTCTCTTGCAGCTAAATGAAAATGATGGACATAAGAAAGGTCTCCCTCCCCAGCATATTCAGTGTTTTGCATGCCCAGACTGCTTCTTTCTTTTTACCACAAAAGACGAATGCTCACAGCATATGTCGGCAAAGAAGCACTTCCCCCAGACTTCTAAATTGAGTGGTATGTTCCTAGTATGCTACTTTTCATTCCTTCTGATAATTGAACCTTATGATATGAAGTGACTAAAACTTTTCTGCTGTGTAAAAAAACTTACGGTTTGTAAGTTTGTTGAATTATTTTTCTTTTAAAATTTTAAATGTGATACAGCTTTCCAAGAGGAGATGATTTGAAACTCATTTTTCTGCAGAGATGATTCTTCTTTCACCATTGCTGTAATGAGAAGCAGACTTCTTTTATCCTATGGTAGAGGGGTTGGAAATAAATGGTCTTTAAGGTCCCTTCCAACCCAAACCATTCTGTAATTCAATCTCCATGTCTCTTTATTATCATCTCATCCTCCAGTGACTGTGCATCTACTGTCCTAAGTAAGTTTACATCTGGCATGTCAGGAATCAAAACGCATAAATTTCTTTCAGTTCCTGACTGACTGTGGTGATCCTTCCCCTTACCGTACTCTCTGAAGTCTGCTTAAGGTTATTATTCTTGTTGATTTCCTTGACATTCCTGATGGAAAACATCTGTGAAAATTTCCACATAGTTGTGAATTTAGCCTAGTGCTACCAGGCTAATGCCCCTGAAGGCTGAAGTACTGGTTATGCTGAGAGCTGGTAACATCCTGAACCCTACTTCCTCATTTCAAAGATGTTCTCCCTGGTTTTGAAAACAGGGTTAATAACATAGCTGTACTGACTTTTTAGCTTTGACACAAGCAGTAAGTATTAAAGCATTTAATTTAATGTCAGAGAAATGTCTCAGTTAGCTTTTATTTCAAGTATCTGCCATATTTTAGATAGTGTCTTTTGAGATAAGTCTAAAGAGCTGAAAGGATGGTTATAGTTATTTCTCATCTTCATAAATGCGCTTTCTACTTCTGCCCTCTCCCACAATGGCTGCAGGAAGTGAGCAGTAAAGACAGACTTAAGTAATCTTCCTGCAGGTCTGCCATCTATGTTAAAGGGACAGTCAATCAATGGTTCAGAGTACTAATGTGCTTCAGACAGATTCTTGAGTCTGAATGCGTTGCCCATAGAAGCCTTTAAAATCACCATAGGCTTTAAAAAAGATTGCTGGTGAGCTATTAAAGGCCTAGAAGCCCAAAGCAGCATTTTCTTCTTTAGAGATGAGTAGCACTTAATTCAGGGTGAAAAAGAAAAACAAAACCAACACTTGGAGTGTTGGTTTTTTCCGCTACATTCGTAGGTCTTAATGATTAACATTATTAGCATGATCTATAAGATCTGTCAATGAAGTTAATTGAAAGGAATAATGTCAAATGATTGCCTGCTGATCATCACAGCTTACAAAAGAGAAAATTCAAAGAGAATTGACCTCCTAAAACACAGAATACTAAAAACAATGTATGGTTTATGAGACATTTTTCATTCTCTTTTAGTAGGAATTCTTTGATTCTGTTATCACTTAGACATGGAGCATGGAAAAGCAAAAAGTCCTGCATCTAGAAGTTTAAGGAGAATTAACATTGAGGATGGGAAAGAGACAGATGGTCAGTGTATGTGGAAGCTTGTTAAATTAATTGTTGATTTTTTTTTAAATGCATTATGGCTTTAAACAAAATTGTCTATAGCAAGAGTGGACTGCTGGCTGAATGTGAGCCAGCAGCATGTCTAGTGGCAGAGGCAGCCAACATCATTCTGGCCTTTATCAGGTGAGCAGGGCTAGGGAGATGATCATCCTCCTGCATGTGGTGCTGGTAATGCCCCCACCTTGAGTACTATGTCCACTTTTGGGATGCTGAAGTGGGTACAGAGAAGGGCAATGAAGCTGATGAGGGGTCTGGAGAGTAAGTCTTACAAGGAACCAGTGAGGGAGCTGAGATTGTTTAGCCTGGAGAATGAGAGGCTGAGGGGATACTCTCTACAAAGGAGGTTGTAGAGGTCAGCATTGTTCCTTCTTCCATGTAACAAGTGATAGGACAAGAAGAAACAGACCTCAAATTGCACCAGGGAAGATTTAGACTGTCCCTGAGGAAAAATATCTTCGGTGAAAGGATCATCAACAATTGTGCAGGCTGTCCAGTAAAGTGGTTGAGGCACCATCCCTGGAGGTATTTAAGAGACAGGCAGACATGATTTGTAGGGGTTGTGCTTAGTGATGGTTTCTGTCAGAGTTAAATTATTGGTTTGACTTGATTATATGGAAGGTCCTTTCTAACCTTTCTGTGATCTTAAGAGTAGACAGATGGTCAGTAAGAACCTTCTGAACTGAGATATCTGACCTGATTTTGTAAGAGGAAGAAAAAGAAAGTACAGGTAATCACTGTATCTTGAGAAAACAAGATGCCAACAGATTCAGAGACGAGATTCTTACAGAAGTAAATTAAAAAAATGTAGTTTTATGTAAATCTTCTATTTCATGATTACTTTAGCTCAGTTGACACATACTAGCTTGCTTTCTGAACTCTGTGATAAGTGAGTACTGTCATAACTCATCTGAGAACTGAAATGTTATGTAAAAACTCTTGTAATGTATGGTTGCACTTTCTGCCTTTCCTTATTATAGATGAAATGAACGCAGACACTCCTTTACCTTTCCCATCGTATGCGAAGAACCTTCTGATATCTCTGTGTAAAGAGGTCCCCTTCCAAGTGAAGTGTATATCCTGCTGCCAGATACTACACTCACATATGGAATTAACAGCTCATTTCAGGTTTGTAAGCAACAACTTTGTTTATAATGTGCTAATCCATAGATGGATAAGAGATAGGTAGGCTCATTCTTAGCAGTGCAGATGAGTTTAAGGACAACTAGAGCCATCTGAAGGTTGACTGCCTAATTAAACTATTAAACTGCCTTATTTCTATGTCTCTTACCCTGCCTTACCCCACACAGCGTACTGCAAAATGCTAATTTCCTTTTTCTTACCATCTGTAACAGAACAGCTGAACCTGGTCTCTGTTCCACTGTTTCTAAGTTCATAGTTTGGGTTGGAAGAGGCCTTTAAAGGCAATCTAGTCCAATCCCCTTGTGATTGCGGGGGCTTCTTCAACTAGAGCAGGTTGCTCAGAGCTCCATTTAACCTGACCTTGAATGTTTCCAGAGATGGTGCATCTGCCATCCTTCTAGGTGACCCGTGCCACTGCTTCACCACCATCATTGAAAAAATTTTCTTCCTTGTATCTAGTCGAAATCTATGCTCTTTTAGTTTAAAGCCGTTACCCCTTGCCCTGTCACAACAGGCGCTGCTGAACGGTCTCCC
>VZTY01010036.1:15697-27973 GCA_013400935.1 Turnix velox
ACAGATGGTCAGTGTATGTGGAAGCTTGTTAAATTAATTGTTGATTTTTTTTTAAATGCATTATGGCTTTAAACAAAATTGTCTATAGCAAGAGTGGACTGCTGGCTGAATGTGAGCCAGCAGCATGTCTAGTGGCAGAGGCAGCCAACATCATTCTGGCCTTTATCAGGTGAGCAGGGCTAGGGAGATGATCATCCTCCTGCATGTGGTGCTGGTAATGCCCCCACCTTGAGTACTATGTCCACTTTTGGGATGCTGAAGTGGGTACAGAGAAGGGCAATGAAGCTGATGAGGGGTCTGGAGAGTAAGTCTTACAAGGAACCAGTGAGGGAGCTGAGATTGTTTAGCCTGGAGAATGAGAGGCTGAGGGGATACTCTCTACAAAGGAGGTTGTAGAGGTCAGCATTGTTCCTTCTTCCATGTAACAAGTGATAGGACAAGAAGAAACAGACCTCAAATTGCACCAGGGAAGATTTAGACTGGATGTTAGGAAAAATATCTTCGGTGAAAGGATCATCAACAATTGTGCAGGCTGTCCAGTAAAGTGGTTGAGGCACCATCCCTGGAGGTATTTAAGAGACAGGCAGACATGATTTGTAGGGGTTGTGCTTAGTGATGGTTTCTGTCAGAGTTAAATTATTGGTTTGACTTGATTATATGGAAGGTCCTTTCTAACCTTTCTGTGATCCTAAGAGTAGACAGATGGTCAGTAAGAACCTTCTGAACTGAGATATCTGACCTGATTTTGTAAGAGGAAGAAAAAGAAAGTACAGGTAATCACTGTATCTTGAGAAAACAAGATGCCAACAGATTCAGAGACGAGATTCTTACAGAAGTAAATTAAAAAAATGTAGTTTTATGTAAATCTTCTATTTCATGATTACTTTAGCTCAGTTGACACATACTAGCTTGCTTTCTGAACTCTGTGATAAGTGAGTACTGTCATAACTCATCTGAGAACTGAAATGTTATGTAAAAACTCTTGTAATGCATGGTTGCACTTTCTGCCTTTCCTTATTATAGATGAAATGAACGCAGACACTCCTTTACCTTTCCCATCGTATGCGAAGAACCTTCTGATATCTCTGTGTAAAGAGGTCCCCTTCCAAGTGAAGTGTATATCCTGCTGCCAGATACTACACTCACATATGGAATTAACAGCTCATTTCAGGTTTGTAAGCAACAACTTTGTTTATAATGTGCTAATCCATAGATGGATAAGAGATAGGTAGGCTCATTCTTAGCAGTGCAGATGAATTTAAGGACAACTAGAGCCATCTGAAGGTTGACTGCCTAATTAAACTATTAAACTGCCTTATTTCTATGTCTCTTACCCTGCCTTACCCCACACAGCGTACTGCAAAATGCTAATTGGTGTCTCTTTCCTTTTTCTTACCATCTGTAACAGAACAGCAGAACCTGGTCTCTGTTCCACTGTTTCTAAGTTCATAGTTTGGGTTGGAAGAGGCCTTTAAAGGCAATCTAGTCCAATCCCCTTGTGATTGCGGGGGCTTCTTCAACTAGAGCAGGTTGCTCAGAGCTCCATTTAACCTGACCTTGAATGTTTCCAGAGATGGTGCATCTGCCATCCTTCTAGGTGACCCGTGCCACTGCTTCACCACCATCATTGAAAAAATTTTCTTCCTTGTATCTAGTCGAAATCTATGCTCTTTTAGTTTAAAGCCGTTACCCCTTGCCCTGTCACAACAGGCGCTGCTGAACGGTCTCCCCCCATCTTTCTGATAAGTTGTTTTTAAATACTAGGATGCAGAGAAAAATGNGTTTATAATGTGCTAATCCATAGATGGATAAGAGATAGGTAGGCTCATTCTTAGCAGTGCAGATGAATTTAAGGACAACTAGAGCCATCTGAAGGTTGACTGCCTAATTAAACTATTAAACTGCCTTATTTCTATGTCTCTTACCCTGCCTTACCCCACACAGCGTACTGCAAAATGCTAATTGGTGTCTCTTTCCTTTTTCTTACCATCTGTAACAGAACAGCAGAACCTGGTCTCTGTTCCACTGTTTCTAAGTTCATAGTTTGGGTTGGAAGAGGCCTTTAAAGGCAATCTAGTCCAATCCCCTTGTGATTGCGGGGGCTTCTTCAACTAGAGCAGGTTGCTCAGAGCTCCATTTAACCTGACCTTGAATGTTTCCAGAGATGGTGCATCTGCCATCCTTCTAGGTGACCCGTGCCACTGCTTCACCACCATCATTGAAAAAATTTTCTTCCTTGTATCTAGTCGAAATCTATGCTCTTTTAGTTTAAAGCCGTTACCCCTTGCCCTGTCACAACAGGCGCTGCTGAACGGTCTCCCCCCCATCTTTCTGATAAGTTGTTTTTAAATACTGGGAGGCTGCAAGTAAGATCTTCTGTAGTCTGAACAACCTCAAGTTGGTAGCACTGGATTTCTGAAACAGGATATACATCAACTGAAGTGCTAGTTTGGGAATTCTCTTTAAAGTGCAGAGATGTGGTAGGCATTGCATACGTTAGTTGCCAACCTAGTAGGAGAGTTGAAGTGTATGGAGGACACTATTTTCACGCACTAACTGTTGTAACTAATAGGTTAGTATTTCAAAGTAGAAATGAATATTTTTAAATATATCATGTAATTATATGTTTATTTTTAATACATTCTAGAACACGCTGTCGTAGTTCTGGGCCCACGGCAGTGTCAGAGAAAAGCGTCTCCCAAGTTGCAAAGATATTTAAAATAAAAGGTCTCTGTGAGAGCTGTGATCAACTGCTTGCTGATAAGAATCAGATCACCCAGCATGAGCAAACCACTCAACATAATGTGAAAGTTTTTAGTACAGTGGAGGAGTCTATCTTGATGTTCTGCCATATCAATGGAAAAAATAAAAATCAGTCTCACCTGTGCCATATTATGGATCGGGCAAGACCACTGCTTAAAAGACATTGGACTTCGAATGAGCCTGATAGTGAAGGGGTATCTACTCCTTCAAAGCGGAAGAACAATATCAAGGATGAGAAGGAGGATCATGTAGCAAACCGAAGTCAAGGTAGCGCTTGTAAAGTGAAAGCCTGGTTTTGTGAATGTCTTCAAAAATTTTTTACAGAAGAGTCAGTAGAAAAACACATTTTATCAGCAAATAGGATCTGTCACAAGTGTGCTGTGTGTGGAAAGCTTGCAGAAAATGCAAGCATTATCCGCCTGCATATGAGTCGATTCCATGGAGGAGCACACTTGAATAATTTTCTTCTCTGGTGTAGAGCATGCTCTGTAGGTCTCAGAGAGGAGGATATTATGAGACACATGACTGAACTTCATGGTGGACATAGTTACTATTATGAGCAAGAAGCTCAAGAAGAGGAACCTATGCCATCTGTTTCCGACACTGAGTGCATTTCTGTAGATGAAAGGAAAGACTGTGTTCCTAGTCCGATGGAACTCTCTCCAGAAGAAAATGCTATTCTGGGAAAATGGCAATGCCGTATTTGTGAAGAGATGTTTGAGTCTGAAGAAAGTGTTAAACAGCATTGCACTTCTTTAGAAAGCCATGCATTTCACAGGTACTGCTGTGGCTTGTGCAGAAATCACTTTCGTAAAGTAGGAACGCTGCAGCGGCACATTCAAGAACATCATGACCAGGAGATACAGATTAAATACTTCTGTGGCCTTTGTGGTAATCTCTTCTTTGAAACAGAAAAAGAATTTCTAATACATTATAAAGAGATTCATAGCATGGACTATGCATTTGTGCCTGAGCAAGTAGAAACATCAATAAAAAAAGAGGAGGACTTCCTTCCCATAGAAACAGGAGACCGTTTAACCTGTGGCTGCCGGACAAGTTACATTTCTAAAATAAACAGGAGGAATGATTATGTGAATTGTCAGAAAGCCATGCTGCAAAAAGGAAGCTTATGGTTTCGATGCTGCCACTGTTCTGCAACTGCACAGAATTTTGCTGATTTGAACAGACATCTCGACAGGCACACGTGGCTGAAACATAAGGAAGAAATGTATGTTGTTAGATGTGCTGCGTGCAACAAAAACTTTGATGATCTTCAGAGTGCACATCAGCACTATCACATGAAGCACTGCTTCTTGCAGAAACCTGATCTATCAAGTCTTGCATCAGAATCAGAAAATACAGTATTCCAGTTCACAGCAAGTGGGGCTTGTGTGGACAGAAAGCCTGACAAGCTGAAACAAGCATCTCCATCCAGGACTCGGGAAAGACCAAAGCCATCTCTGCAGGAACCAATACAGATAAAGCAAGAAGCAAAAGGACACTTGGCACACTCTGAGGAGGGTTTGTAGAATTTTTTTAACATGGGCAAAAATACTTTTCCATTGTTAGCACAGGTATAAAGCATCCTGTTGGCATATATCCATTCTGTAAATCAGTGCAGAATTTAATATTTGATATTTCTTTAAGCTGCATTTTAACATTTTATTTCTATATGGCATGTGTATGAAGTTTAAAAAAAAAAAGCTAAAAAGTGGACAGATATGATAACACTGGGACTGAGACATAATTTTCAAATTAATTAGGAGTTTAATTTGATGTTAAAAAGGACAAGAGGACAATTGAGGACCCTCCAAATAGAGGTAGAACTCCTAGAACTGCTTGAGAGGGTCCAGCACAGAGCTATGAAGATGATTAAGGGATTGGAGCATCTCTCTTACGAGGAACGGCTGAGAGAGCTGGGTCTAGAGAATGGAAAAGAGGAGACTGAAGGGTAACCTCAATAATGTTTATAAATAGTAAAGGGTGAGTGTGAGGAGGATGGAGTCAGGCTCTTCTCAGTGACCTCCAACAATAGGACATGGGGCAATGAGTGCAAGCTGGAACATGGGGTTCCACAGAAATATAAGGAAAAACTTTTTAACAGTGAGGGTGACAGAACACTGGAACATGCTGCCCAGAGAGGTTGTGGAGTCTCCTCTGGAGATATTCAAAACGCATCCACCTGGATGCGTTCCTGTGTGACCTGGTCTAGGTGTTCCTGCTCCGTCAGGAAGATTGGACTAGGTGATCTCTTGAGCTCCCTTCCAATCCCTGATGTTCTGTGAAATGTAAATGTGGCCTATAATACACATTCAGGAGAAATTTGCCTTCTTTTATGTATGAATATTCCCTTGTGTACAAATGGTAGTGCTTTCTGTGTGGTCGGTCCTATTTAACACCATCTTCTCGATTTCCTTACCTAACTAAAAGTAATTTCAGCTGGTAATATACATTATTAAGTTATGTATTAGGAGGTGTTTTTGCCTTCAGCCTACAAGTAGCTTTTTGAAGTTTATTACCACTTCTAAGAAAGAGATCTTCAAGAATGATGGCTAGATATAAGAAAGGCTAGAAAGGTTTTAAGATACAAGAAATTCTTTATGGTGAGGGTGGTGAAACACTGGAACAGGTTGCCCAGAGAGGTTGTGGATGCCCCTTCTCTGGAGGTGTTTAAGGCCAGGCAGGACAAGGCACTGAGCAACCTGACCACATGGGAGGTGTCCCTGTGTATGGCAGGGGGGATGGATCTAGATGATCTTTAAGGTCCTTTCCAATCCGAACTATACTATGATTTTAAGAATGATGAAGAGTGTACCTTGTGTTCAAAAACGAAGTGTTTTAAGTTGCACAGGGTGTCATAGTGTTTTTAATGAGAAGGTTGGTGTTTATGCTCAATATATAGCAAAAAGTATGTCTCTAAACATATTACATGACTTTAAGCATGTGAGAAATAAATGTCAGAGACTTGCCATAGTGTGAGATGTGCACTTGAATATTAAACGACTATTAAAATGTCTCGGTGCAGGGAAGCAGCATTCTGTGCCCAGCACAAAACTCTGCAGCTCTTCATCATGTAGCTAAATTCCACCTTTTTACCCAATTTTTGTGTTTGTGAACATTGCTTCAGTTGATTGAAAAACATGCATACAAGCATATCTTAACTAGATGCACGTTGGGTGAACTTTAAATGTATCTTTTTTTCTTAATCCTATTGAAGATGTTGAACTACCTGATCTTGATTACCTGAGTACCATGACTCACATTGTGTTGGTGGATCTGGACAACTGGGGAAGCTTTTTCACGCATTTGCCAGCTAACCTGAATCAAGGGACATTTATCTGGGGCTTTCAAGGTAAAAAGTAAAGGAAATAATGAGTCTACACAAATATTTGAGTAGAGCATCTTTGAATCTGTGAGAATGAGGCACAGGAACAAACTGTTATTAGGGCTGCTTTAGTGTCATAAGCTCTGTACAATGGAAATGTTCATCAGCTTTTCTAACTCTATCTTAATGTCCTCTGTTCTTCATATTCCTATGTTGTTCCAATACTGCTATAAGGTTTAGGGCTCTTTCTGGCATCCCTGTTGACCTGACTTAGGCTGTATCATACAGGGGTTTATATTTACCAGAACTCCTTTAATACTTTGAGATTGCTCACAATTCTTTGTCATAATGTTCTTTTTAGTTCAAAAATTCACCACTTCATGTTCTTACGCTGCAATTTTGTTTCATCTTTGGCTTGATCCTTAAGGATGTCCCTGATTGATCTATATCTGACAGATGTGTCTCACATCTAGAAGATACCGGTAGGGGCACAAGGTGGATGATGGAACTCATGTTACGCGTTTCTAAACCCAAACTTCACCTCTGTGCTCCTTGACTTGTAAGGTGGTTGTGATTTGGAGTTTGATTATGGCCTAGTTTTTACTGTCATTAATCCACTTGGGACTGAAAAAACATTTTTCTTTTTCTACACATAAAAATAAGAAACTGTTAGGAATCTGACTTGAGGAAGTGTCAGGCCTGCTTGACATCTAGAGTACAAAGAGACAATGCTTCATGGTTATGTCATTTACTTTGCACCATACTTGTAATATTATTTAATTATTCAAAACCTGTTTGTCATTAATTGATTCTAATTTGTTTGTTATGACAGGATCTTCTCTGCTGTTTCATTTTCCTTGTCCTGTTTTGATTCAGTAAGAAAAAAAAAATAATTGAACCCAGGAGAGACCTGTTTAAGGAAAAGAAATAATCCATAGTATAGTCTTAAATGTTCCTGATAACATTAAATTGCTAAGATAATCTTTATTAATTTATTAAGATAATTTTACCCAAAGGTATCTCTGTACTAGTTAAGAAACTATTCCCAGTGATGTGCCAAGCATATGCTTCTGTTGGTACAGCCCAGCCTGTTTCAGAGCTGCTCCATTTCTTGTGTCACAGTTCCTTGCAAGCTGCCCCATGGGATCAGCCTCTTGAGTGCTTGAACCTATAAACTCATGCCAAAGAGTTAATGGTGATTTACAATTGTCCATATTGATATCAAGATTATTTTAGTTTACTAGTGTGAACTATATTGTTACAGAGCCTGGGAACACTAAGGTTCCAAGCACGTCTGAATTTATTGTTGTAGATGGCCTCTTTAATAATAATTTATTTGATACATGTTATTCTTGTTTGTTTGGCCTCTAAAAATACGGCACCATCCCTGTCTCCTTGTTTTTTGTTTTGTTTTGTTTTTCCCTCTGCATTTCCCAAACAACACTTCAGATTTTTTAAAAATTGTGTTTATATGATACTTTGGCATTATATCTGTTGCTGCTAACACAGCCTTAGCTTTGCTTTGAATTCTCCATTGTATTGCTTGGGCTCTGTATTGTTTCTGTATTCAGATACTCAGTTTTCCTTCACCCATTTGTGGTCCAACTCTGCTGGAGCAAATACGACTGGCTGTGTCACTGTTTTCAGGTGTCCTGGTCAAATGTTTATGTTGGACTCTTATGCAGGCAAAAGTTAGGCTTGTGACTACAAGTCTTTCACAAATGGCAGGGACCAAGACTGTCACAACACGAGTGACTTGCAAGTACCACTTTTCTTATGGACACGTACTCCTAAATCATTTCTGTGTAGTCTGTTGATAAATTTTGAGCTTTGAGATCCTTTCTCATACCCTCTTAAAACAACTATCCTAAAATGCAACCAGCCAAACAAAAAAACTATCACAAACAGAAGGAATCTACTGAAGATTGTTTCTACTCCTTTGTCAGGCCAAGAGTGGGCAGATTGGAATACACAGTACTCTGCAGCCTGTTTAGTTTCACATGTCATCAATGACTGCTTTCATTTTTATTTTCAACTTACCTGCCAGATGAAGCAACACTTTTCCCCTTCTCATTACCTATTATTTCTTAGCAATTGAGAATGTCTATAAATTCTTATTCACTCTCTTAACATTTTCCTTTCATTTGTTTGTCATATGATGTTGTAATAGTAACTGTAAGCTCCTCTTGTTTTTCCCTCTTCTTGAGAGGCTTGCTGCTCTTTTCCTTTTCCTTGCAACTTGTTTCAGCCTGGCATTCTTGTGGTTTGTAGCAGGCCTGTTTTTCTGCTCAACTCTGTTATCCAGCTATTCTAAGCCAGTAATTATGTGGTTTAGGTTACTGTTGAGAAAATTCCTACTCTTATTCTTACTTTTTCCACAGTTGTACCCTTGATTTACTTATCCTTGACTATATCCAAGTGTTAGTAAGTACTCTAGAATTTGTTTCAGATGTTGCTCTAGTTCTTGGATCTTTTAAAGAGTTCTGACATGTAATGTGTCAGGCAATCTGTTGAAATTAAGCTTGGTACAAAAGAGAAGCATTTCTGTTATCTAGAAAAGTTTTTCAAGATTAGAAGAAAAATTAATTAAAAATTGTGTAGGATCAGGCAAGCTTTATTCTGTTCTAACACAAGGACAAGGGTTTCTTCCTCATTTAAATTTTCCTTCATCTTTCACATTGGTCAAATTAAATTACATCTTTAAAGGCACATTTATCTTGGCTTTAGCCTTGTAAAATTAATTGATGATGCCATTTGTGTTTTGTTTTATTTTTTGAAACTTTTTATTTGTTGTTTTTTCACTGTTTAAGGAGGATACAGCAACTGGAAACCTCCAGTACAGTGCAAAATCTACAACCATCTGAAGAGGATTGGATGTTTATTTCTTCATCCACGTTGTGGTATCAGAAGAGAAGCAGCAGACTTTGCTCTCTGTGTTCATGTAAGTTAATGTACTTTCTATTGTTGTGTGGCTGTATCAGGAGAAGAGGCAAGATAGGGTTGGGTGGGTGCTAGTATTAGCGATGCTGTTATGTTGACAAAGAACAGTGCCTCTGTTAGTATAGACTTAGGGCTTTGGGGTGAGAGAGGTGCATGTGTGTTCTTTGCAACTGTGTATGTTACATTACACTTCAGTAATGATTCTTAAAATATTCTTTCTTTTTACGTGGATATGCTTTTGAAATACTACTTTTCAGGAATTTGCTCCATCCCTGATCTATACTGTCCGGCAGCTGTTTTCTGTATCTATTTTTATAGGTATAAAATAAATGCAGTATTGAAAACACTAAAATTATACCTTCCACAGTGGTATAACATGCATTGGACATAAAAACAGAGATCAGTTGCTGTAGAAGGCTTTCCAATGAAGACATACAAAAAGCTATCCAAACCCCCTCAAGATAAAAACATCATCTCATTTCAGCACTTGTCTTCTGCTTCAATGCAGGCTGGTCGTCTGGATGAGCACTTGCCCAAGCAAATTCCTTTCACTATACTTTCTGGAGACAAAAGCTTCCTGGAACTAGAAACTCAATTTAAGATGACCCAGCGGCCAGCTCGCATCCTAAATCCTCACCACATTGAAGGAGACATGATGTGTGCCTTGTTAAACAGCATTTCGGATACTGCAAAAGGTAGAAAATAAACATGAGACATAATCTTTCCAGTAAACATATAGTTCTTTCTAATAAAAGAATTTAACGCTTTTGCTGGTAATATGAGAAGCTATTGCTCAATGCTTCTTCCATTGTACTGGTATTTCAATAAAAGATAGATGAGAAAATATCAATGGAAGTTTGAAGTTCTCTAGAATGCCGTATTTGTATTTATGGCACACTAAAAAGGTAACAGTGTTTTTATAGAGGATAATCGGAGGTTTGCAAAGGATACCAGAGCTGAGATGAATTTTAATACTTCTCAGTATGTTCAAGTATTTTGTCTTAGTTTTCCTAGAAGAAAAGAGAAAAATCTGTAGACATGTTACTGTATTTTCTGGTGGGTTTTTCTTTCTAAATTAGCCCTAAACAGTCTTGATGCAGGCATATGAGAGCTGTCACATGGTGCTGCTAGCCTTCCAGGAAGATTAAAGTGGAGTGCTAGTACTAAAAGGTGAATTGTTATCAGATGATTAAAGGGAAAAATAATGACAGAATGATTTAATGGTATCCTGAAAAAAAGTCCTCTGAGCTGGAATTCATTAATGTGCATCTGATAGGGAAAAGATGCTTTCAGAGCTTTCTGGCCTCTCCAGGCATTTGCTGAACTACATTTTTCAGATGGATAATGGAGGAGACATTATTCCTAGGCAGAAGCAGTCATACTAGTAAAGTTTCTTGTCGTAGTTAATCACAGAACTATCACTAGTGCACTGTATTTTGCTTAAGGGAGAAGATGACATTTCTCTGTGGTTATCCATGAAGTTACCCATTGAATCATTATATTCCCACTGCAGATGCTCTCTTCGTAGAGTGTATTGAAATTCCTGGATTGACAGATCTCTTAAAATATAATTATTACTATATATTAATGTGTGGGTGCTTTTTCTTAGAGACATTTGCATATATTTGGGAGGAAGAATCAATTAATTTAAGTAATTTTAGCTGCAAGTCAATTTAGCTGTAGGGGCTTCCCTTCTTTTGCAGTTTGTTTTGCAATTTATAGGAGACAGTAAGGAGATAAATGACTGTTTTGCTACATAAAGATACTGTAGCTCCATGCCTGGGTGGTTTTGCCAGTATAGCTTTATTCACTGTGGTCTGCTGTGTGGTGGGATGATGTCATTACCATGGTTTAGTGAAGTGGTTTATTTGAGGTTTTTTTGGAAGATGAAGTCACTGCTGAATATGCAGTTCGATATGGGGCTCAGCAGCATCAGCAAGCATTTGCAGGTTTTTGAGTTGGAAAGACCAGTATTGATGGGCTGAGATGGAAAGTCATACAGTATATCATAGGCAGGTATAACCTGTTCTCCTGTTAGAGAAATGCAGCTGAATATGAGGAAATATAAACAAGAGATGCAGGCCTTGTGAGTTTCTCAAGCCTATGGCTATTATTCTGGAGGGTGAAATAAGTGAGAAATAGTTGCTACAGAGAATTATGTTGAAAAATATAAAGGAGTATTCAGTATTGGGTAAACTCAAAAGCCTGTTAGATCTGTGAAAGCTATTCAAGGTATGATTACCTTGTGTACTGCTGGACTGTGTTTGGATTGTGGCAGCCTCTCACAGTTGTATCTTGTGGACCATTTCACTATGTAAGTGGAACAGCAGTGGAAACTGTGGCATGTGTGTGTTTATTTTAAAATAAGTGGGGGAAAAAAACTATTGCATATATTTCAATAGGGTATCAACTATATGTTATTGTAGACCATTGACTGTAGTGGGTGCATGAATTTCCTTTGAGGATAGGCAAGAGATTTGTTCTTGATTGCTCTCTTCTGCTTTAAATCAGAGTTCATTACTGCAGATGTGTTTTCTTCTGTGCTGTAGGCACAACACATGATGGGAAGTGGTTGAATGTTCCTGGAGTGGTTTGAGGATGGAAGACATTTCAGTGTCTCCCTTTGCAAAGAAACATTGTAGCATGCAGAAAACCACCTTTATTTTCTTGTCTGTTTCTTGACACTTGGTATCCAATTGCAGAATCATGGAGTGGTTTGGACTGGAAGGAACTTCAAACATCATCCAGTCCCAACCCCCTGCCATGGGCAGGGCCACCTCCCACTAGAGCAGGTTGTTCAAGTCATGACAGTACTGCTACATCTTATGCTTTCAATGAGTGCTGGACAATGACAAGTGTACAGCTAAAGTTAGGGATCATTATACCTGTACCAGCACTGACAGAAATGATGAAACTTCTTGGTTGACAGAAGTGATTTTTGTGTAAGTACATGTCTTTAACTTAGCTTATTTTTCACAGTCTTATTCAAATGAGATTCTCTGAGCTCTTAAGTAAGCCAGACTTTTTTTTTACTTTTTTTTTAGCAAGAGGACCAGACTGTGTGAGGAGACTGACAAAATCATTTGTGATATACCATGTTGTCAGCCAAATAGCCACAGCACCTCTTTCATTGACCCACAAGCTTTGTTTCCCCTATGCTCCAGTGGAGCTTCAATCTGCTACTATTGTTTCAGGTGTTTAAATATTACTGGAGTAGAATCATATAATAGTTTGCGTTGGAAGGGACC
>VZTY01010040.1:0-24231 GCA_013400935.1 Turnix velox
TACAATGGATGGATGAAAAAATGGACAACCTGTCTGCACTGCACACAATTGACTGCAATCAACAGTGTCTGTTTCAAAGGGCTAAGATAAACATAGACACTATGTGGATTTTGTAAGAATGTTATCTATGACATAGTTAATTTCTGATATTCACCAGTCTTAATAGGTTATTTCAGAAAACTTATTTATCAGTGCATGAATTACACTTATGGTCAACAGAGCAAAAGCAAAATTAATGAAACAAACCCCAGCCCATCCACTTCTGAATTAAAATGCAGTGAGAGGTAAACACTCCCTTCATGATATTTTACAGCCTAGTGGACAAATTCTGCTTATCTCTGTTCCCAAGTTCCTATGAACAGCAAATCCAGGNCCTCTGCAAGGTAATTAACAATCCTGTACGTGTCTGTAAACAAAGTGCCTCTGTATAAGTTTCATTTTCTTTAGAAGGAAAACCAAGTGGTAAGATCAGTTCTATTTTTCTGTAAAGGCAGCTTCTCATACCTTCAGGTTTAGTAATAAAGACAACTCTTAAAGATAACTGCTTTCTAGAAATAAACGTCTTGATGCATTTGTGTCCTTCAGAACAAAACCCACAAAGCTCTTTTTCAGTGAAGATATATTTGTGAAGATTAAATTAGTGGTTTGGTTTTAGGTATTGAAATATCTCCAAAAAGTAATCAAACTGGTGACAGGTTTGTTTGGGTTGTTTTTTTTTTACATTTGGTTTCAAATTCCTTCTATCATTCTTAAAACTGTTTGAGCTAAATGAAATCTATTCTGTCAGAGGTACCTTTGAATTGAACAGGCACAATGCTTCAATCTATGGCTGTCATTTTGGTTTTTGTTGTGATACATTTCTGAAAATTGAACCCAAAATGTTAAAAGCAATACCATCTTCACTGTCCAATTTTATTCTAAAATTCTTTTTAAGCATGTTTTTCATGCTGTTGAGCATATTAAGCATAGCATCAGCCACAAAGAAAATAGCAGGGCATTGCTGTCTCAGCATTGTAACTTCTTTTGTCAGTGTCCAGCACACACAAGTCCAGTAAGGACAGAAAGACACCATCAGGTTGTTTTCCTGGTAAGCTGTGAGTTCCTTCTTCTGGGACAGGACCATTACCCATTTAACTCCAAATTCTGACCCTCATATTGAGAGTAGAGGGAAATCATGGACACTTCCTGCGATGCCTTACCCTCAAATAAACTTTCTTATTTTAAAATGGGAATTAGATTTTTTTACAATCAGTCCCCAAAAGCATGACACCCATCTGAAATTCTAAAGGGAAGATTTGCAATGCATTTAAAAGCTTTAAAGCATTGATTTGTTTAGTTGTGTGTATTCAGCTATAGCAAATTCTGGTTTGTGCCCTACAAGAAAGCCATGAAAGTGTATATGATAAGAGATTAAAACTCAAGAAATCCAGTGATGGCTTTACTGGGCTACTTCCAAAAACTTATCAAGTGGTTCAGCAGATGTAATTACTGCTTAGCCCTGCCAAAGATTTGAAATGTGCCCATTAATTCAGCAATTCCCAATCTGTCCATCAGTCAGTCATACTTAAAAAATATGTCTGTCACAACTTAGGTGAAGTAATCTGTTGATAATTATACAATAAGACAGCATCTGAAATCTGAATGTAATTTCCAAACTTTTTGAAAAGTCTTAATGACAGAAAAATCAAAGTTTATTTCACAGCAAACAGGACACTGAAGATAACTGAGAATATGTCAGAATATTTGATGCCAATTTAATTAAGGACTATTAATTCTAGGAAGATACTTTACAAGACAAAAGCAGAGATGTTACATTTATTCAGCAATCTAGTTGAAACCATCAATTCTTTCTCTTCAAAATTAAGAGAGAAAAATTAAGTATTTTACATTGTTTTAAAGTTCTCAAATTATAATTTATGATTATGCTACTAAAGCACAATACCAGAAATGTCTTTTATTTTCTGTTTGACACTGGCCTTTCTAGTCAAAGCAGAATCTCACAATTCAAATCAGGTGTTCAGCATCAAAGACTCCTCACAGTAAAAATCCTGAATCCATAATTTTGGTCTAACAGGCAGAAAAAAGACATTTATTACTGGAATAACCTTCTTAGAGGAAAGTTGGGTCAGAGAGACCTCTACCCCTAGTACAGAACAAGCTTTTGACAAAAAAAGGTTTACAAGGATCTCTTCAGATCTCTATTTCAACTAGAACATTGTATCTCATCTAGCTTAGCACCACCAACAAGAAAATTAACTGTCTCCTGCAGCAGGACCAAAGCCTGTCTTGAAAAACATGTGCACTTCACGTGCATCAAAATTAAGGTCAAAATTTTGGTCTGTCATGTTTTTTTTTTTTACTGTTGATTATGCACAAGCCAGAAATAAAACAGCTTAACTTTCAGATCCTGAACACGGCTCATAAGGGCTGGCTGCCAGAAAGGATAAACCAAACTCAGCAACTGCAGAGAACAAGCAAGGAAACAGGATTCACATTCCAGTGATGATAACCATTGACACATTCACTCATCACATGGATTTTGCCTTTTTTCTTTTTAGTTACTTTGTATTTTTTCATATTTAATAATTTACTGAAGCAAGCATTGGTACACACATGACATATTTTTACTGTAACCACAACTAGCCAGAGAGTTAAGTTCTGTTTTGAGAGTCTTTGAGAACATCTTGACATCCACAGCAGATAGGTAATGCTATGGTACAAAATCAGATCATTCATATCATTCTCTATTTCTTTGAAATAATTACTATGAATTGTTCAAGTTACAGATTGTAATCTTCTGAGTTAATCTGCAGTGACATGAATGAATTAGGTATTTATAATCTTTTTATTACCTCTTAATAATAAAAGGAATTCTGTGTAATATAAAGCATGGCTGGAAAGAACTAATTTCAGTCTGTGGTACTTCATAGGTACACTTTTAGGCAATCTTACAAACCCCTGCCAGCCTGAAGCATCTACACAACTCAGTGATGCTGGACATCTTACTAGAGGTTGCAAAAATCACACTTAGCATCCCTTTATATCAAAGCTGAATGAGTCCAGGAGCTCCCCAACAAGATCTGCTGTAATAAGCCCCATTTTCCATGAAGGATCAGTGAATGAAGCCACTTGCATAGTTCCAAAAGATTGTGACAGAACTGGCAAGGTACACACTCATTCACAAGTTGTTCCATTCTCTATATCTGGCATTTGGTGCCTTGCACTATGTTATTGCTGAATTCAAAAAATTTTAGAAAGCTGCCAAAAGCATGAGCATCTGTGAGTAAACCTAATTCATATGAAAGCTTAGCTGTGAAATCTACTGCCTTACATTTAACGTCAGCCTAAATTAATGCAAAGAAATCTTGAGCTGTATTAGTAGCCAACTTCTTAATTCCATTAAACATTCATCTCAATTTTTACTTATAACTGGATATACACCTAAAAGAACACTTGGCCATTTTATACATTCAACCAACATTTGATTTGCAATTTTTTTTTTCATCAGAACAAACACAAAAATATTTTAAAACATGAAGATATTAAATCACTACCAGAGAAAATGCTTCTTAAGGAGAAAAAGTGAGAAGCTTCCACAACAAAATTCAGCAGCAGAGTGCCAACCCCAACTTAACTAAGCTTGAAGTTTTGGACAGGATTCATTTCTGCTTGTGGTATAAGTATGCACCACCTTGATTATCATTTAAAAAAATATTGACAGCTTGCCTTCTCATACCAATGCCTAGTAACAAATTCCAAATGTTTTGTCACATTTCTTGTGAGCAATGCCATCTGCCAGAGGTGGCATTTCATGGCTGTTTACCCTGACTCCCTCCAAGAATTCATCTGCCACTATCTAATGCTGCCTGAATAAAGGGGATTAAGACTCTGATGCAACAGAGACTATTGATAATTTGGTATAATTGGGAAGAAATGAAGATAAATGAGGTTGAGGATGGAGAGGCAATTAGTTGAGCTGCCTGTACAGCTGTGTTCTCAGCCCAGCTCCCCTGGCCTTTTCTTTGGTGAGGTATGTCCAAATTAAACAGAATGACAAATACACTTCCCAAAGCTCTTCAGCTTGGAAAGCTTGAAGATATGATTTTCAGTTCTGAGACTGCAGGCAGCTTTCAGCTAACGATTTTTAGAGAGCAATGAACTTTGCAGCAGCACATCTATGGCAGGCTATCTGTTGTTTCAAAACACAGCTCGTCACTTGATACTGGTTTTGTCCAAAAGGCTGGTGCCACAGAAAGCCTTAACTGCTCCAAAGCTTTATCATCTTTGGTTTGGATATTTAGTGTCTCATTCTGTAATTATCTGCTATCTATGTAACTGGTGAAACAACAACCCCAGAGCATGCTCCCCCCAAAATATGGATCTTTAAAGTCTAGCTCACACTGCTCAGCTGCATATCCATTCTTTAAATTGTACTACTTTCTAAAAACATGAGTAAAAAAAAATTTTATTGCCCATCTTCTGGCCTGAGACACATTACCAAATATTACAAGTCCTTCTTTAACCTTGTGACTGACCATGTGCCATAAACACATTAAGTCAGTTGTAGAAAAGCAGAGCTTTGGCTTTCCACTGGGAATAAATGCCCATGTCCTGGCTGGAGAGTTGGCAGCAGCTCCCTGTAGCTCTGCCCTGCTGTCTCACACCTGCACCACAGCTGTACACACTTAGCCACACTCATGTTGGCAGCCTCCTTCTCCTGGGATCACACAGGGTTGAGTGCTCTCAAACAAAGCCAAAATACACCTCTGTGTGGGTGCTCCTGGCGTGTGTTAGTATTGCTGTACCCAACAATGCTCAATCCAGCATTTGCCTTTTATATTGCATTTTAGAAAACCATGACTTGCCCGAGTTCTTTACACTTATAGAATCATAGAATAGTTTGGGTTGGAAGGGACCTTAAAGATCATTGACTTCCAACCCCCCTGCCATGGGCAGGGACACCTCCCACCACACCAGGTTGCTCAGTGCCTCATCCAGCCTGGCCTTAAACACCTCCAGAGAGAGAGGGGGCAATCACAACTCCTCTGGGCAACCTCTTCCAGTGTCTCACCACCCTCACTTCACTGTGCCTCTTGTCCTTCCCCTACAGGAAGGGGGAAGGGAGGAAGGGGGGCTGGAACTCGATGATCTTTAAGGTCCCTTCCAACCCAAACTATTCTATGATTCTATNCTGGCCTTAAACACCTCCAGAGATAGAGGGGGCAATCACAACTCCTCAGGGCAACCTCTTCCAGTGTCTCATCACCCTCACTTCATTGTGCCTCTTGTCCTTCCCCTACAGCAAAAGCACTGGTTGCCTTGTGAAGAACAACTGCTGGCTGAGGGCCACATGCTCTGGCCAGGCAGGAACACGAAGGTCAGGGGGGATTTTCAGAGGGGGCAGAAGCAGCAATGAAAAAGAAAGACCAAAATCTGGGAACTGACCCACTTAAGCAAAAGGAAAAGGAGAAAAAGGGTCATAACTGTTCCTGAACATCAGTAGGCTGAAAATACTGTTTGCCATGTTTATTTTGCTTTGTTTGCCCTTCTCTTTCCATTTAGTACAGCCCTTCTGCACATTGGTGCTAATTTACTTTATGTTAAAATCCCACCCCCAAATCATAATCAAAGATCTCCATGGCTGCAAGGGATTAAGTAAACCCACTCCTGAGAGAATACACAGTGTTTTCATAGAAACCCTTCTTGCTTTTTTTCGAATGCCTCTGTGATTACAGCTGCAGTACAAGGTGCAACATGAGCTCTGCTCCAACTCTTATCAGTTCTAAAACTCATTTTGAATTCAACTTTTTTATATTAATTCAACTTTTTGACTAGGAATTTTTTCTTTACTTCTACTTGCCTTTTAAATGATTGCTTATTTTCCTAGTTTGTATTGGTACCTACTGCTGTTTTATAGAAGATTTTTAAAGCTAAACAAACAGCACTATTATAAAGGTAACTGAGATTTCTCAAGTGATCCTGGAAAGCAAAAAGAAGTAACCACAGAAGTATTTCTAAAATTAGTATCCTTCTCAGCTCAGTAAAACATTATCCCAAATATTCATCTGGCACACTTCAGGAAAGCTTTTTAAAAGTGGTGTTGAAATGGTGTGTGTGTATTTATATATATGTATATGAAAAATGAAACACAGGAAATAGCTGGCAATGCTGTTCAAAAACCACCTAACACATCTAAAAACCATAGAAAGCTCCTAATGGGGGAAAAAAAAAAGTTTTTCTGAATAAACACTACCCCAATCTATGAAGTTGACTTGAAAAGATGTAATTTATGGCTTACTATGTTATTTGCATGAAAGAGCTAACAAACACACAGCTACAAGTGATGATGGAGGAGAATAGCTGCAGATTTCAGCAGATTTGCAGAGAACCCTGGGATATGCTGAGAAGGACAATATCCAAAGGTTCCCTGCTCTAGCACCACTGGTGTCAAGGTTAATGAGCTAAAACTTGTTAAATTGATATTGCCAAACTAATGACTTTTTTATAGTACACTGCAAGGATTCTAACAGACAGGCTAATGTTAGTATTACTCGAATTAGAAGTTATTGCATGTATACAATTAAGCTAACCAAAAATGGAGGAGCTGAGAAGCATTTGTCTATGTAGACCATGCTGTTGCCACGTATTCCAGGAGCTCCCACACACATATTCCAAATTTAAAAGTCAGTCCTTGAATTCAGACCTCATTCAACTGCAAACATACACAGGAGAGGGAATAAGAGCATCTGTAAAGACAGTCTATTTTCTCTGAGTAAAAATAAAAATGATGAATAAAAAAATCATTCATCTCAAATCTTCTCCTCACTAATTCACACACTGAATCACAAAGAGCCACATAAACTGACAGAGACTCAGCTCTCAGTGGCTGTGCAGAAGATGCCTGCATTAGCAGGAGAAAAGGAAACTGCCTTATCCCCAAACTGCTGTGACTCAGAGCTGTTTGATAACCTCAACCAAACACAAGAGAGCAAAGTAAGGCACACTTTCTGCAGAGGTATCTTTTTCCATCACTTTCACTCCCCTGCTGGGGTTGGGAATGCAAAGCTTTTTGTCACTTGCAAAACTCTGTACTGCTGGAGGAGCTCCTCAGCTATGGGGGAATTTTCTAAATTACTTGTGCTGTCAATGGGAGGATACAGAAAATACAAACTTTCTTGAAAGGTAAGGAAATAAGCATCAATGGAAATTCCAGGATGAATGTATAAGATGTAGGTTACAGCAGAGTAACAGCAATTTCAAACTCTTAAATCTGCAATTATTTAAAAAACATGGACATTATTTTAAAGTATTTTTACATCATGCATTAAGACAGAGGGGAAAATAAATGTCTTGAGTCAACATCCAAAATAGATGAATAAACAGCAGAAAAAAAACACCCTAGAGTATTTAATGAATCATATTAAAAGGAGAGGAGCTTATGAAAAATAAATAGCATTTGTAGATGATTAAATTTTGAAGGTGAGATGTTGTATAGCTGTATCTACCATTTATTTCTGTGCCATAACTGCAGGTAATAAATAAAAAACTTCTTTAAAATCCAAATCAAAGATTCAGTGCTATGTGATGACTTGTACTTTGCATTGATGCAGTACAGGGGCAGAGTCTGGGCTGTAATTATTCAAAGGAGTTTCAAAGAAAGAAGAGCTGTTAGTTAGTTGGACAGTGCAAATATTTCTTCTACAGACATAATCACACAGTTTAAATTCAGAAAGGCTCATTAAAGATTATCCTGCTAAATATAAGACACCTACAAGTTCCATGCAAATGCCCTTCTGTTTAGATAATGTTTTTCTATTAAAATTCAATCTCCCACTAACACAGAAATATTATTTAAAATACAGTATACACTCAGATAAATTTAAAATTAAAAAATGAAATTAATATAATCTTACTCATGCTGAGTATTCTAGTGTTTTCTAGACCCTTCTCCCTCGATCTGGATTTCATAGAGAAAGGGAGTAACATTAACTTCCAAAAAATATTTACTTTGTCAAAATAAAAAAAAACCCAAGGAATTCTGCAACTGACAGGAAAACATTTCTCAAGGATGAAATGTCAAAAATCTGCCTAATATCAAATTAATGGAGACTTTCAATCAGAAAACTTATCTATAGGAACCACAGGAACCCAGAAAACACTTCTTAATACCTTCCTAATGTTCATCTGCAATAAGTGAAAATATCTCATACTTTAAGTAGTATTTTATGCTTTACTGGAAAAGGTGAAAGTGCAGCCTCTCATGTCCCATGACATTAGTAACTCAACACACAGTACTCATACACATAACCTGGAAGTGTCCCTGTTCCCAAAGTTTCAACTAACTCCATCATTATAGGACCCTGAGCATCCTCTTAAAAAGAACCATCTTTTCTACAATACAAAAATTAGAAGAGACACAACCTCTCCCCTTCTCCCCCCAATTTTCTAGGTTTTAAATATCAATGCATGTGTTATCTCGAAGGCAAGCTCAACATTTATGTCTTGCCTTGGTGATAAAGTTCATGAATATATAATGAGAGTGGAACAACTCTGCTACTGATTAAACGTCAAAAGAGGTTTTATTGTCAAATGTACTGTAAATAGTGAAGATATACAACAAAGCATTAATTGCAGATGGCTCTGTATTGCTTTTAAAAATTCACAAGACCTAACAGGAAGTGCTGGGTTTTGGTTTCTACTTATCCATTTTAATTTACCTTCAGAATGTGCCACCAGTCAACCTATAAAAAATAGAATGAACTATAAAAGGGCCAAATCCTCTGAATGAAATGCTTCACATTCAAGGACAAATATTGGCATGTTAGTTTGGATCAAAAGGATACACACCAGCATTAATCAATCCAAAACTCTTGATCTTTATTAACATCATCTAAACCTTTGTCAGCATTTAATTGAGATATAATGTAAAAAATTTGCTCAGGACAGGTGAAAGGCTGGAATAGCTCAAAGTTTGACTCTTCTGAAAATAAAATATCTAGAGGCTAGAGCAGACTACAGGTGAGCACAGGTCAGCAGCATCCTTCTTCCAGGAAATGTCAGCACAGTCTCACACATTTATAAAGGACATCTCTGTGTATGATTGGGAGAAATTCTTTCTCCTTATCCTGTTCTACACTGCTGTCCTGAGCAGCAGCATGGCCTTGACTGCAGCTTTGTGTTGGGTTTGGAAGCAGCAGGATATGACTCATCTGGAGTGAGGCCAGAGTGCAGTGAGAAGTGACCAGAGACCTGGAAACTCACTGGTATGAGGCATGTTCAAAAGAACACTGCAAAAGACATGCTCACCAATAAAAGGGAATTAACTGTTTAATGTACAGAATAAAAAGCTTCAAGGAAGGACATCAAGAAGACAGACTTAGGTTAAACATTAAGGAAAAACAGTCATGATTAGTAAGCCTATAAAATATCTAAAATTAATCTGGAAACTAACAATCAGGTGTCACACTGGCACACTTGTTGCTTCAATGAGAGTGGATAAGAAAGTGTTTTCTTACAAACCTAAACACTGCAAACTGCAAGGTTAATAACAGATGTAGACTCAGTGTCAAAGAACAGGGTGAAATTGCCCATCCTGAACACATCCTGCCACTGCTAAGCTACATCTGCTACCCAAACTGGGTTTGTACACTGCAGGGTACAGCCCAGAGGGTTTATCTGCAAAACAGAATCCTTATTTTACACTGCCTCTTCTTCAGCTACCAGAGTGGGTCAAGTAAAGCTCTACCCGTACCCCTCTTCAGGAAAAATTCACAGTTTGAGAAGATAGTACCATTCCAAAAGCATTAAGTACATGCTTGCTGTGCCTCCCAAGATGAAACAGAGGTCTACAAAAACTATTACACAAACTGTTAATCCTAAAATACGTATGTTACTTAGCAAATAACAATATCTGTTACATTTCCAAGATAATAAACACATTAAGGTGACATTTGAAACACACTAAAAATCCATGCCTTTTCCCTTAGGATTATGGGCAAAATAGCAGTTTAAGTGAAATGTTGTCAACAAGATTTTCTTCTCCATGACAAAATGGGCTGGGTTTTAAAATTCTTCAGTGATCTCATTAATTTAAATTAAGCTTCTAAGAAATTAAAAATAAGAATTTTACTTGATAGAAAGAACTTGCAGCCATGGAAACTAAAGATTTCTAACACGTTCTGGTGAAAAAAGTACATTTACTCATGGTCTGAGCATTGCTGGCCTTTCATAATTGTAAATAGAATGGTCTGATAAACCACTGCTCTTGCATACAGTAAGGGGTTGAGGGTTATTTTTTTTTAAAGGAACTAAAAAACATTGACTACCCACCTGTATCTATTTTTAATTTGGTAATGACTGTACTTGCTAAAATTCTACCAAAATGTCACTCACAGCTTTGGATGCCAGCTTTTTTTAAACAGAATATAGAGCAGAAAGCATAACCTATTACGCAAAACTGTCAGATGCTTACTTTTAAAATTGCAAAAACAAATGCATAATACTGATTTTCTTACAGAACAAAACTTTATTAAAACAGATGTAGCTCTTATAGCTTGTATATTCTATACAATGTGTGCCTCTGATCTGCATAGGTTCTGCTGACCCATTTAGTCCCTTGCTTCAGAATAAAAGGACACCTCTTAATTTGTGGGTGCAAGTCAAGGCAAAGATATTTGAGACCATTGTGACTTCTGCCTCATCAAATTCACAAATCAGCAAGGCATTTAAACAGCACCAACTGTTGCAAATGAAACTGCCTTCAAATCTCAGCTGCAAAAATGTCAGTTCAGGGCACTCTGCAAAAATCTAGTAAGGAATTCTTAACTAAAAAGCCACATTATTAAAATCTAGTTATTTTTGGATTAATGCTATTCCTTCGAGTGAGAAATTAGCCCAAATGATCACACTACAAAAATTTACCTCAAACATAAATTAACTGTATTTTAGGGGACTTTTTTAAAGAATGGGATTAAAAATGCAATCCATGAGACTCCTGCTGCTGGCAGCTGTATCACTTACCAATGCCATCCTTTGGGGGGGGACTCTCAGCATGTGGCCCACATCAAAGGTAATACACAAGTTTTCATCCTAATTTATATGTGCCTTAACAAGAAAAATCAGTCCTCCAGACTTCAAAATGCAATTAAAATATTTGAGTACTTTTTATTGTTAAAATACCATTGATGTGAGATTGGAGCTGACTCACTATTACTAATAGAGGCAACTATAATTAATACTTGTTGTAACACATTGGAATTCTTTGCATACTGGATTCTTTACATTCTGAAATGGGAATCAAACTGGATTGATTAAGAATGCTAACATGCATAGTGAATAAATATGTTACTTTGTGCAAAAAAATAGAGAATTTGTTAAAACAAGGCACAGATCAGGACCTCAAAAAAAAAAAAGCAGCATTTTGACATATTGTCTTATTGTGTTGTAGTGCTGTGGAAAGTCTGAAAAGCCCTGAATTGAAACAAGTGTACTTAGCAGTTCTGGCATCCTGAACTGTCAGTTTGGCTGATCACCAGGTGATGGTTCCTGCTCCTAGGACCACTTTCTGCTTTTATCTAATGAAAGTATAATGTGAAATTCAGAATGCATTTCAGAGAGGTAGATCTGGACCATGCTTTTGTTTTTCCTTCCCTTCCCCACTAAGCATCAAGACCAGAAAGTCAGGAGATGCCTTTTCACCCTCCACCTGACTGCAGAGAGGATAGTTCTGCCTCTGAGGGCAGAACAGTTCTCTTCACACCACATCCTTCAGCAGTTGTAGAATGCTACCCCCTGAACACCCTCCCAGCAAAGAATCTCACCTAAATCCATAGTCCTCCAGTCTGAAATCAGATCCTCTCAAGAAGAGAGATTCCTTGAGGGTCTCCTCAGCAGTTCCTCTCCCTAAGTGAAGCCATCTCACTCATTTCCTCCTGCTGGCTGGGCATCTGGATGGTCTTCTGGCAGAGACACACACAGTGAATTGCCCAAGCACTGAACATCACCACTCAGCACTGCAAGAGGCTGCTCAGGGCAGGCTTGGAGGTGCCATCCCTGGAGGAATTTAAAAGCTGGGCAGATACAGGGCTTACAGATTTGGCTTAGGGCTGTTTTTTGTCAGAGTTGATGGTTGGATTCCACAAGTTTAAAGTTCCCTTCCTCCCAACCTGTGCCATCCAGTGGTTCTATGATTTTTATCATCTTCCCCAGCTATGGACTTATGCATCACCTCTGTGTGTTGGACCCACTGCCTCTACCAGCAGCTGTGTTTTGTGCCTCTTCAGCAAGGGAATGTCCCATGAGATCTTAAGCCTGAATACAAAGAGGTTGNTGTTCAAGACCAGGCTGGACAGGGCACTGAGCAGCCTGATGTAGTGGGAGGTGTCCCTGCCTATGGCAGGGAGGTTGGAACTCGATCTTTAAGGTCCCTTCCAACCCAAACTATTCTATGATTCTATGAGTTAATCTTCTATTTCAAGTGCAGTGCATTCAATCTCTATTGGTCTTAATAAAACTTCAAAGTCCTCAATCTGGCATTTCTGGTAAGTATCGTTTTCTCTACAGTGTCATGGTGGTTCCTGAGACCTTGTCTTAATGAGGAACACTTTTCAACAACCTTCCTTCCTTCCTTCAGCAAGTTGCTATTTACCAATGATATCTGCTACTAATAAGAAATGTGAAAATTATAACCAAGGAAAAAAATATAGCCTTGGCTCTACAGTGGCCAAAATGATTTATGACATCAAGATCTAGAGAAGCCAACTAATACTCTGAGGGGACAGTGTGAGCTCAGCCTGCACTCACGTGTTCTGTGCCCACACCTAATTACTCCATTTGTGACTGTAACAGTGTTTTAACAGACAAAATTAATTATTTTGAATAATCCTTCTGAAATATGATATGCATTTTAATTGTATGCACCCTGTCATTAATTAAAGTTCCCTACCTTTTGGTGCATTAATTCAAAGATCATATCAGAGACAAAGCAACCATTATAAGAAGACTGTTTACCAAAATTAAAAATAAAGTTTAAAGGTTAATTTACTCTTGTGATACACTAAAAGTAATGCTAAAATGTTTTCATTTCAGTTTTTACTAGACATTACTTTTCTAGTCTTTAAAATCAATCTCTTTGTTCCAGGAACACATTTCCTGTCAATAAAATGAAAAATGATATAGATTTAGGAGGATAGTGGTCTCAGCGTAGCATCTCTCATATTATTATTCCAGTATCATCTGTTACAAAGTAAGACCAATTCCCACATCTAATTACAAACAGGATTTCAGAGTCATTAAACAAAATACATTTCCATTAGTGCTGCTGTAAGAAGATAGGGGAAAAAATGAAGATTAGTTCATGCTGCACCTCTGTTTTTCAAGCTTTGAAGATTTAGACCTCTGCACTCTGAGACTATAAATTTGTAAAGGATCTGAAAGGTGACAAGACACATGAAAGCTCTCAATTCTGCACAGTTTAGCCATAGCATTTGCATTTTTTCATTGGTTTATCTTTTGATGTACTTAGTTCTGATAGCAGATACGGCAAGAATCTGAAAAGTTGTTTATGATTACACTGTGTGCACACAGAGGTATTTTATTTGGGATTGGGAAAGTTTAAGGGTCTTTAGTAGATATGAATCTTGATTTTCTACACTAAATTTGTTCCAGCAAAAGTTAGAAATCATTGCAAGGAATTCTGCCTTCATAAAATAAAATGTACTTCATGCTCTGGGAAAAAGGAACAGCAGTTCTTTGACTTAAAGTAAGACAACAGTCAAAACATACTGAGGAAGCAGATTGTGTGATATGTTTAACTGTTGAAATATAAACTTACAAGTATATATAATCTCCATTCATAAAGATTTAACAGCATCTAATCATCATGAATTCATTTAACACATGCCCTTGAGAATTCTCTTCCTCAGAAATCATTCACACAAACCAGAAGCCAGACATTTACTAAGAACTTTTTTAAAAAGAAGTCTATGTAATCCCTAAATTTGCTTGATCTTTAAAATAGTTTGTATTAGCTTATGATATTATTTAAACATTAACTTAATCTTTAATTTTACAAGCATAAACCCCATCAATTTCTCTCAAAGAAAAAGATGCACTGAAATTTTCATTTTCAGAANACCTATCAATTTCTCTCAAAAAAAAAGATGCCCTAGTGCCCTAGATTTAAAAAGGGAAGCACTGAAATTTTCATTTTCAGAAATTGTCTAAAATTTTCTTTCCTTCATGAAACAGCTAAAGCTATTTCATGTTTCTTAGAGCTGGCTGTCAGTCAATCCAAACATATAAATACCAGCTGCTGGATCAGTATTTACGTGTGAATCATATACCTTTGCTAGAGTATTCACATTCATATTTAAACTACTAAGACCACTTTTAAAAAGACAGCTGAAGTACTGATGTGCATTCAATAGGTAACTGCTTAAGAAACAAAAAAAAAGGTATTTAAAATATTTAACAGATAAGAAAAAAATTCACTTTTGCACTCCACTGACAATGTGGTTCACTAAAGTACCCAAAAATCCTTGGTATTAGATCCTATCCAGTGACAGTAACACAGATGAAACTGACTGCCTGGTACTCTTCCTCAAATAAAAGGCTGATTTGCTAAAGAAGTAGATAGGTGTGTATCTTCTTTCTAAACTTCACACATGTTTGATGAGCTGTACCTTAAAAAAGAATTTTTTCCTCCAAGATTATCAGACACTGGTTCTAGGAAGGCCTTATTTAACTTATCTGCAGTGAATGACTGGTCCATACATAGAATCATAGAATCATAGAATAGTTTAGGTTGGAAGGGACCTCAAAGATCATCGAGCTCCAACCCCCCTGCCATAGGCAGGGACACCTCCCACTAGACCAGGCTGCCCAGTGCCCTGTCCAGCCTAGTCTTGAACACCTCCAGAGATGGGGCAAGTTTAGTGTATGAATGTGGCTCCTCTAGGTAATAAAGGCTGCAATACAGTGTTAATTCCAGGGTTACAGTAGTTGAAGATTAAGACAGAAATGTTTTAATTTCTTCCCTCCAGTGCTACTGGAAAAGAAAGCTTATAACCTCACAGATATCACTTACAAGTGGGTTCAAAAAACTACACCTCCAAACCTGTGTAAGGAAACATATCCTTCATGAAAAGCACTGAATTTCATCACTCCTACGAGGACACAGATGCCTTCATTACCCTGAAGAGTCTTATTCATACATCAGATTTCAGCATGTTTCCCCCTCATCTCTGTGCTGTGAATTAGCCTTGAAGAGCCAATTTCTAGTTCAGGGGCTTCAGAAGGGTTTTTTTTTATTCAGACACACACATGACACAGTGTGTTGCTCTCAGAGAAATACATCTTAGATTCATGAGCTAGACAGGAACTGGGAAATACTCAAATAAATCTGATCTCCAAGTGATTGCATGACACTGTGCACCACTGCCTACATCCCAGCCTGGTCCCATTAACTGTGTGGTATGTGTTATACCATGAGCTACACTCACAGTACAAAAATCATCTGCATGCTTGAGGAAAAGTCACAACAAAACTGTCATTTTCTTTTCTGTTTCTTCTACCTATCCCAGAGCTCAGTCCATGGCTGTGGACTAGCAGACCACTGCACTTCCCCACTCAGAGAATGGGGAGGTCACTTAGCCACTGAGAGCTACTCTCAGCTTCCTTATAAAAGCAAAGGACCTTCACAACACATGTAGATGTCTAAAAAAATAGCACAGATGCCTCAAATTTTAGGCTGAAATGTTTTACTCTGTTAGGACTGGAGTCAAACAAGTCTAGTTTTCAGAAGAGACAGCATAGAAAACAAAACGTAATGAAATCTCTCTTCCTTCAGGACAGTATTCTTCAGAGGAAAAGGACAATTAAAGAAAATTAAATGTATGCTTCCATAGTTTTTCAAGAAATTAAAAAAAATTAATAGTAGTTTCAATTGCTTATATTTTTTTAAACAGCATGAATGTTTTGTGCTGTTTAAAAAAATCACATTTGAAACAATAACTCTCTGCTCACGTAACACAAAAATCCTTGCTTTAACAACAGGAAAAACGACTTCATGTGAAGCCTGCATGGCACACAGGGATTTAAAAAAAAAAAGAAAAAAAAATCTGTTCACTGGTCTTGTCATTTTTACTTCTACAATAAAATAACAGCCTCGGCATCCCGCTTTTTAAAATAAAAGACCTACCTCTTTTGACTTTTCAAGCACTTGGAAAATCTTAAAAGAGAAAAAGTGAAAAAATGCTGACCGTGTAATAGCTGGGTACTCGTGGTGGGTGGAGAACATGAAAGGTTACAATACGGATCTGTGCCTACGCGTTTCTTTTCAACTTGAGCAGCATCCTCCTGCTTCTGCTAACTCGGCAATCATACAGCTGACAGATTTCTGGGTTTTCTAAATAATGCATGGGATTTTCTTTTAACATGTCAGTGCAAAAGTATCAATTCTGCCCCTGTGTCGTTTGTGATGCTGATTTTCCTTGACAGCATTCCATTAAACCAATGAGTTTTCCCCCTCCTGATGGTTCCTTAAATATTCCTCTGAGTGATGTATTTGTGGTTTTTTAAACAGATTGTGAAAGATGTTTGCATTTATGAGAAAAACTGCATGGCAGGTACTGAAGGGAAAAAAGGATGAAAAGATAACACGTTTTCCTATGAAGAGCTTTTTTCTCTGATCCTCAGATGCCAAAAGCTAAAGTGCTTTTCCTTTCTTTTCTGCTTAACTTAGCTCCTTGTCTGGAAATTAAGCAACAAGACTCCACATACAGAATAACATTTTGACTTCCTAAGGAAATACCACTGAAACACTTAGTACTGTTTGATATCTCTCTGGGGAATGCAAAACACATTTATTAAATCATGCATGCTAACTCCAACAGCCAACAGAAGGAAATAACTGCTTTATTCTCTGCACTGAGGTTTTGTACAAACAGGTACTGTCACAGCTTGCTATGCACTGATCTTTCTTTGCATATGCAGTTTAAGGGATGTTGAAGTAATATCAGCAATACTATATTTTGCAATCTATCCTTCAAATTTCAGTTCTATCACATAATTGTACAAACTACCAGCTGCCATGCTGCTATTTTTTTTTTAAAAGTTCTCATTTAAAATAAGTTTCAAATTTTCCAAAGCAATTACATGCTAATTTCCAGAATATATTTCACTTAGTATTGCATGATGATAACACAGATGATAGAATCATAGAATAGTTTGGGTTGGAAGGGACCTTAAAGATCATCGAGTTCCACCTCCAGAGAGGGGGCATCCACAACCTCTCTGGGCAACCTCTTCCAGTGCTTCACCACCCTCACTGTAAAGAATTTCTTTCTTATGTCAAGACTAAATCTACCCCCTTCCAATTTACATCCATTGTTTCTGGTCCTCCCATCACATATGTTATTAAGAAGTCCTACCCCTGCCTTTCTGTAGGACCCCCTCAGGTATTGATAAGTTACTATGAGGTCCCCTCTGAGCCTTCACTTCTCCATCTATGTACAGCCAGAGAGGTTTGGATTTGTTTGCCTTATATCTACATAAGAAGAAAATCAATGACATGGCTGTGCTTTGAGAGATCTCCACACACATCCAGCAAACCTGGCTCCCACTGCCAGCTTCAAACTCTTGATCTTCCTCATTTTCACAAGTGGAATATGAAAGGCCACATCGCTCCTGCCACGTGTTATCAGTCACACTTTACAGCATGACTTGCCTCAGCTATGGCAACCTTCTGGACTCAAGGCAACCCTCAGATGTGTGCACTGATTGCCATCAACAAACTGTCTCATCTCCAAGGACTCACACACACTAGCCAAAAAGGAAAAATAAGATTATGAGGGATTTATGACCAGAGGGAACTGGAGATTAATTTCTCCCACTTCCAGGTTCCTATGGCTCTCTGAACCTCTCAGCCTTCTTTTCCAGATCTCACAAAAAGATGGAGACAGACACTAAGCCACAACAAGCAGCAAGCACAGACTGGCTGGACTGTGGGGCCACAGAACCTACAGTAAAAGATAAAACACAAGATTTTCAGTTGCCTGAGAAGTTTGCTTCAACACTTCATATGATGAGTAGGAAGGTGCAAAAAAAATCTTTCTCTTCTGCAGAGAGAGTGGAAGGAGAACATGAATGTTCAAATGTATAACAACATTCTTCATAGCCCTGTGAACTAATGCATTGCTTCAATTTTTTAAATTTGCACCTTTTTTACTACATTTTTTCCCCCCCTTGGTATCAGTATTATAGTTCCAGCACCTTTTTTTTTTAGTAAGTTACTTAGAATATTCCAGTACTAAACATGTAACAGGAAAAGGGACTATTTCACACATCTAGCAGTCTACAAACAGAGGAGGAAAGCTCACACCTTATTGCTCAGTACTTGGTGAGGTTGTATCTTATGCTACCTGGAGAAAGTCAATGTGTAACACTGAATTTGTTTTTAAGCAAAACTGCAACTTTTCAAGTCTTTGTTACAGTAAAAAAAAAAAAACAAACAAACCCAAAGGGAGACAAAAGGTCCTCTGCTCTGTATAACTATATTTTTGATTTGGCTTAAACAATTATAATCATTCAGACATCTATTTCCCACAAACTCTCCACAGCCATAACCTTTAGTGATTAATTATAAAGTTCCAGGAGCAATAGTACACAGACTAATTTCCTAAAACAATAAAAGGCAGAATTTCTCATTTGGAGCTAAATGAAACACGAACAGGTTGTTATTCATGCTGAAATCTAGATGCAGAGTCATGTTGCAGCCGTTAGAGAAGCTATTAAACACAACCTCAAATCAAAGAAACTGTAGGTCGCTCTCCTAAACTAAAATGTTTTTCTCACTTATGAGGCATCCGAGTCCTTCGCTCTGCTCTATTTTACCTCTTCTTAGTAAAATTTTTCAAAATTCAATTGTCTTTCTCATTTCACTTCCTCATTTTGTTTTTAATAGTCATTTAAAAACTGTAAGAGTCGAGAGCAAAACAAACATTTGGTAAAGGGTTCGTGCACACAGAATTATCACCCTGTTCTCTTCACAGTGAATCAAAGTTACAAAATGTGGATCAACTTCCAAAAAAAAAAATGCCCACACTTTTCATGCTCCACTTCATTCTCCCTTGAGTTTTCTATATTTGATAATTCCTCAATTATTTTGTAGAGTTAAATTTTACATTCCATCCATTTCAGTTTTTTCCATTTTCACACATCCTGGCTTAAAGCAAATCTTTAAAAACAATCTGCAATGACAGAAATCATGCAAACTATCCTAATGATGGCACTGTAGATACTAAAAAGAAGGGAAATAGTTATTTTAACATGATTAGCAGCAATTCTTTTTCTTAAGGACTACTTTCTCAGCCTGCAAGCAACGTTGTTACTCAATCCAGGAAATTTGCTCTTGGCAATTTTACTTATTTGAGCAATCAAAAGGGAAAAGAAATAAGAAAAGTTCTTAACATACATGACACCATATCCTTATCCTTGGGCCCCAGGGTCTGTGGAAATTTTTCCAAATATTTAAATGAGAATTGAGTCCGTTGTAGAACTCATTGAATTGCTAAACCATAGAGAAGTTTGATTTCACATGCATGCTCTTGATGGGCTGTAGAAAGGCTGGTATGATCATCCCCCCAAAAACTTGTCAACAAGGTACCTACAATATTAATATTAATAGATTGTAGATTCCTCCATAAGCAGCATATAAAATTGGCCATATCAGGTAACAAATGAAACCATGAACATTCAAAATCAGCAAACTTTTATGCAAAAGCTTTAAAAAGCTAACCCTACATCTTTTCTGTATGAAGCTACCTTGTTTTTCTGCAGGAATTCTGTCGTAAGTCATATTTCTTAGCATTTAGTGAAACTTCATCATTCATTTTTAACTATATACAGTTTTACACAAACTAACTATGCTTTTTCAGTGCTTTTTTTTTCCTGAATTCAATATGCACTAATTGATTAGGGTCTGAGAGGTGAATAAGAAACACACATCCTACATAATAGAAAGCTGTGGAAGGGTTTAATGCATGAATTACAAGCCAGATTTCTTCAATACAGATGAGTACACAAAATTAGCAAAAGGCAATACCACTCTTGGAAAGACTGCTTTGTGCATAATTTGTCATGAATTCAAAGTTATTCCTTTAGAAAATGAGTCTAAGACCTCCCAGCTGCTGCTTTATCGGTCTAATAAATTACCATTTTGATGGTACAATGCATATACACTATACACCATCCAAGCAAGGAAACTGCTACAGCAGCTTCATCTTTAGAGACACATGTGTGACTTTAGAGGCAAATGAATGCCAATGGGAGATGTGAATGCAATGAGGGACCACACAATGCTTCAGTTCTTGAATTGATAATAAAAACAAAGGACACAGAAGTTTCCAAAATGGCAAGAGTGTATTGTAGGATTGTTTGTGTTGAAAAAGTGAGTCCAAGTGAACCTGCACTTATTGTATCGAGCAGCTCTCTGAGACAAAAAGAGATAAATCTTATTCTAAGGTCTCTTCACTACTCCAGGAGAAGTCTATTCTGTTCTAATGCTCTTTTCAGGTAAATAAGATATCCTCTTCATAGATACATTTCTGACTCAGACTTTGAACCTTATTCATTTTAAGATGGGACTCAGGGAGTTTAGTACAAGTTTAAACTCACATTTGAGGTAGTATAGACTGAATGTGTGCTCAGTGTCAGTGCCTTCTATCCAAGGCTATTCCAGCCAGGTAAGTGNTATTGAGCAGCTCTCTGAGACAAAAGAGATAAATCTTATTCTAAGGTCTCTTCACTACTCCAGGAGAAGTCTATTCTGTTCTAATGCTCTTTTCAGGTAAATAAGATATCCTCTTCATAGATACATTTCTGACTCAGACTTTGAACCTTATTCATTTTAAGATGGGACTCAGGGAGTTTAGTACAAGTTTAAACTCACATTTGAGGTAGTATAGACTGAATGTGTGCTCAGTGTCAGTGCCTTCTATCCAAGGCTATTCCAGCCAGGTAAGTATTAACAAATATTTATCATCTCCTTCATTGCTGTGGTTTGCAAAGATCCATTCAAGGGAAAAAACAAAATAGAGAAAAACCAGAAAGTTGCTGATTTAGCCTCCTTTACCCTTCTCCAATGAACAGTGGAACTCATGATGAGTTCCAACAACCTGATATTCTGGAAACTTTCCACCTTTTACAGGAAAACTCTGGACTTACTGTATTATTGCCAATAGAGAAGTCTTTTATTACTACAAATATATTTAGGGATCAGTTAAAAATGTCTGCATTTTAAACTAATGAAAACAATCCTTCACTGATTTTTTTTTAAACATAATGAAGATGGATGTTAGGAGGAGAACTGGAGGAATATATCAGGAAAGAGGTTCAGTAACTTTGACTGGCAAAGCAAAGCTCACAAAATGAAAGAACACAAGCATTTGGAATGGATTTTTTTTTTTTATTCTGCTTCCCATGCATAAAATGAGGTGTTAAGAGCTCCCCTACAACTCACATGCACAGCATTACTTACCTGCATTAGAATTGAGCTCTTCATTTTCTGATTCTGTTCCGTTTTGACTTCCACTTCCATGAAGACTATTCATTGCCATAAGTTTCATTTTCTGTAATTTCATAGCCTCTGCCATGGCAGCAGCTGTCAGACCTAGAAAAATAGAAATACATAAAATGCAATACATACCATACAAAGCAGCACTGAAAAAAAAATGAAGAGCAATTCCTTTCAGTATGAACGAGTCAGATAAATTCAATACACATCCTTAGTTCAGTTTTGTGATGTTATTCTGAACACTACCTTTAGTTCAAAGTGAAATTGTTTCAGTACACCAGGATTTTTTTGTTGTTCTTTCATGTTTCTTCTTAATTTTTTTAAATGCATAGCATTAAGAAATATTTATTAATGGTATCCCCTTTGACTATACTTTAAAATACAATTTCCTGTAACTTTGATCATTTTGTCACTTTGATTGCTTTTTGCTTGACTAATTTAGCTGCTGCATTTCCAGGTACACTACTGAGACAGAGTATTCCTTAATTTTAAGGGTTCAAAGCCAATTACCAAAGAACAACCAATGTGGTATTGTTGCACTATGTATTCAAATATTTTTTAATCTTTTTCTGAAGTAAAAGGTTTGGATTAACAGTACCATTACCTAAAAACTCACTGGAAATGTTAGAGAAGTACAATAGGGGTAACTGCAAGCATGAACTCATCTTTTAGAGACCATTTTGACCAGCAAAAAATTACAGAACTAAGTGAGGTTAGTGGTGGAGGACTTTCAACTGACTAAAAACTAATTAATTTCCAGCAATAAAAGAGAAGGAGCAGCACAAGGCTACAGGTTACCATCATTAACACAATTTTTTATCAATTATCAAATCCACTCAGTTTAAATGAAAGTGGATTCAGATTTTTAGTAAGATGCTTGGTGAAAAGACAAAACAATCACCCGATGCATTGTATAGAACAAGACCAAAAAAATCACAACACAAAAAAAACCCAACCCCCAAACCCTAAACTTCTACTGAAAACCTGTATCAGAAGTATAATGAAGGCAGAAGGGATGCTGAAGAACAAACAAAAAAGAATAAACAGTTCCAAAATCACCACGATGCTGCCTGCAGAAATTAAAGGTAATTATTGTCAGGCATTTTTGAGCTCCCAAACCAGACACAGCTGTCATAAGGACAATAGCCAAGAAACAGTGATGTATCAGAAATCTATGCCTTGCCATCTGCCACACCAGTCACTCTACTTCAGTATTAAAAGTTTAAAGAGTAAAGCACAGTCCTGATGTATAAAGAACCACAACCTGAAGATCCTGACCAGTTAGGACTAAAGTTGAAGCAGATATAGCCAATACTACTGCTTGAACTCAGTATAAGTTTTTATACTCCCATTCACTTCAACTCCAGTCAATATAATTTCTTACTTGAGTTGTGGTAAAAGCCATGAATCCGAGTGAGGCTCATTACAAAACAGGGCACTAATTGTCCAGCATTTCTGAAAGCTGATAAAATTGAGGCCAGAGCAAATGTTTTCAGCAGTGAGGGTGTGCTACTGATTGAAATGATGGAAGGAAACACACAGCAAATCAGCCACTGGCATAATCTTCACTGAAGGGTACTGCTGCAGCTAACCTTACTGAGGTTATTTCATTTAACTATTAATACAATTCCTTTCCATAAATGACTCAGTTCCTGTTGCCTGTGGCAATGAGAGCTATTTATCTAAAGATATACTGAACCACTTCCATCTTCTTGGGTGAATTAGAGTATCCCACTTTGAAATGTACTGGAAAACTGCTTTAACTTATTCCTCTATTGCTCTACCTTCACCTTTAAAAAACAATAAAAAAAAAGGATCACTTGGAAAAACAGCATCCTGGATTACACACTTCAAAGCCTCCATTTTTTTCCTCTACATACACACTTCAATTTTTCCTTCCTTCAGTTACTTTCAGGATTAGACTACAAGGTAGAGGTTGTTCACCATGAGGACAGTGAGACACTGGAACAGGTTTCCCAGAGAGGTGGTAGAGCACCCAACTCTGGAGGTATTCAAGGCTCTGAGCAACCTGATCTAGTGCAGGAAATTCCTGCCTGCTACAGGAGGGCTGGACTAGATGAACTTTGAAAGTTCCTTCCAACTCTGATCCTATTCTATGATTCTGCCAGCAGTGATCAATCACTGAACATCCAAGACAAACTGCTTATTAACAAACACATACCACTTTTACAATACTAACAACAACAAAAAAAAAAAGAGTCCTATCACAGTTGCAAAGATTTATTTTTCAAAAATGCAGGCAACCATGTGTCCAGCAGAGCTAGTCCTGCCAAAAGTTACCCACAACCCACCAGTCACATAGAATCAGAATAGAATCATAGAATAGTTTGGGTTGGAAGGGACCTTAAAGATCATCGAGTTCCAACCCCCCTGCCATAGGCAGGGACACCTCCCACTAGACCAGGCTGCCCAGTGCCCTGCCCAGCCTAGTCTTGAACACCTCCAGAGATGGGGCATCCACAACCTCCCTGGGCAACCTGTTCCAGTATTTCACCACCCTCACTGTAAAGAATTTCTTTCTTATGTCTAGTCTAAATCTATCCCCCTCTAATTTATATCCATTGTTTCTAGTCCTCCCATCCGATATTATGTTAAAAATTCCTTCCCCTGCCTTTCTGTAGGACCCCCTCAGGTACTGA
>VZTY01010040.1:34962-69291 GCA_013400935.1 Turnix velox
GAAATCAAATCCACAAGAATATAAAGCAAATGTTATGTAAAATAATGCTTGATTAATGTGGTCCTTAGTAGGAATACAAAGGGAGCAGCCTTTTTTATTGGAACATATCATAGCACTGATTTACATTATGAACACTGAACCACTGAGATATATGCTTATATATCACATTTTCTAAGAGGCATTATGGGATCACACCATCTGGCACGGAGACATCAATGACTGCATCTATTAAAAAAGTAAGTCAGAAACAGAAAATTATCACTGAGGTTTTCTTTAGTTTTCTTTTTGAATACTGAAATTCTCCCAAGAAAAACAGCACCACAAAAAGGTGCAGAAGAACTAAAGCCAAACCTTGTCATCAGCAGCCACTGCTGTAGGCAGGACAAGAATCCTCAGTGCTCCCACCTCAGCATGTCTGGCTGCTGGGCACAAGCCCTGCAGGCACAGGCAAAGACAGAGAAAGAAGTACTAAAGTCCTGTGCTGCTGTTTCATTCACCCTTGAGATAAAATACCAGCCTTCTCAAAAGAATAACTTATACAAGAAAATAGACAAAATTTAAAATTATAACTGGCTCCGTGATTAAAAAGATCCCACAGAACTGTTTTCTCCCAAGTACCGTAAAAAGTATGAGAGTAAGTGCTGCTGTATTTTGCTTATTCATTGCTGGAAAAAAATCCACAACGCTGAAAAGCTGCATTCTCACATTATATGAACATCTAACCATAGATTGAATTTGATTTTCAGTTCACTGCAGACTCAGCAGCACTCAAGACCATGGTGATGAAATACAACTGCATCCAATGAATTTCTCAGGTGCTGAGCAGTAACATGTCTATAAACTGCACTCTGAATATCTGTGTTATGCTGATGTGTGCCTGACAAAAGCACACACACACTTTTTGCCAATTCTCCAGACAGTAAATTTCACTGGAAGCTTTCAGCCTCCCAAAATACTGGAATTAGGACTGAGTCATGCAAGAGTCAGTGAGGAAAACCACTTTCCTGCTCCAACATCTGTGAAGACCTTTAACTAAGTGAGACAGAGCACACACTCCAAGTTGGATAACTTGGATAAAAATAGGAATATGCCTCTTAAAGTTGTCATATGTATATACTAATAAAAATAGATTTGGTTCTGTTACACCAGTGACCAGCACACAGCTCTACAGAAGATACCACTACTTTATTTTGTCCAGAAGGTTAAATATTTTGTTCTTAAGCAAAAATATTTAGTCTACTTGCAAGTGCAGAAAACAACCTCCCTCCAGGAAATTAGTTATTTCTCCCTTCCTGAAAGACCTCATCTGATGATGAGTATAACATCACCATCAATGGGATGAAACAATATTATAAACAATGGTAGAAATGACAAAACTTTCATGAAATATTCCCACCAGAAATCCTGGAAACTGGACAGCCCACTGCCTGCTCTTATGAACTTCAAGTGTAACAGAAAAAGGAGAGGGAGACCTGTACAACAGCAACGTCCAGTTGCATTCACTCTTGAATAACTAATTGTTGTCTTTCATTCTTGTCTTTCCTATTAGGCCAAACTGAACAGAAGGCAAAGATGCCTACTGTCCCCTGACACATTAGTATTCATTATGGGGAAAAGTAAATGGAACTATTTCATCTTCAGAGTGCTATCCTAAGACATTAACATCTAATAACAATATTAGAGTTGCATTACAGGTCTTTAATCTGTGTCAGTAATAATCCTGTCTAGTTTAATAAAAATAGACATTAAAATAAATACTTTGGCTATATAGTTTTAGGAGTTTGCAAACAGTATTATTATGAAGTTATAGAGACTTCAGAATAGTTAGAACTAAATTTTGAGAGCAGTGTTGTTGCAGATACATAAGTTGCTTCCTATTCCTTGCTACACTCCCCTAGAGAGAAACAAAAGGTATTTTGTCACGATTTCTCACAGTAATTAAAAAAAAACAAACACAAAAGTAGTCATGTATCAGTAACAAATAGTGACAATGAACCAGAGCTCAGGAATTTTGCACATCTCCTACAAACTTGATCTGCAGCTCTGCTGGTACATTGCTCAACACAAGATACTCCTCAACAAATTTCTATTGGGATCCTACCAGAGGGACTAACCCCACATGAGAACTTTTCATGCAATCCAGCAACGTTGGTTAGCCAGGAAAGTAATGTTTGAAGCACAAGTCTTTCACATCAAATACTTTTAGCCACTGGCACTGATTATTTGTCCCCAAATCATCCAGCACATTTAGTGGTACTCTGGACACACTGGCATGTTTCCTGATAAAACTTACTGAGTATATTTAAAAGTTAGTAAATAATGTTTATTGCTATAGGAACTGCTCTTTTAATTAGCTAAGGAGTTTGAAAACATATCATGCTAAGTTCTTTCTGGTTTGCATTTATAAAATTGAGTGCCACCTTCAAAGTTTTAGGAGCTCCAGCAGTCAAACACGAACAACATCCATTTGCACTGCTGCAGGCATAGCATTAGCCAATGAGATACTAATTAATTAGGCTGTTAAGCAAAACTAAAAAATAAAATGAGCATATTTTTGCTGTTGGCATCACAGAAAACACAATCAGCACTTTCAGATTGCAAGGCAGTCTCTCTTTGTGTTTGTTTTTGGCTGAAAGATGACATTCCCCTGCCAATAACGTGCTATTGCTTGAGCCTTTTTTCAGAAATTGCTAGACTGAAATAATTGAAAGGCTTCTAAATAATATTCCAGCACTCCCTTAAAAGCACATAAAACACTAGGGAAATGGAATTCCTCTAATTTTATAAACTCTATGGCTTCTATTTACCCCTTTTCCCCTAGCTGTGCAGTGCTCTGATGCAGTGCAAATGACAAGCTAGATGGTATCAATTACAAGTGACAGCAGATGAGGTGAGCTGGTACAAAGAAAAAGGTCTTTCATTTGAAATTTCTGCTCTTTATCTTTCTTGGAAACATCAGTCCTGCTGGCCTGGACTTCTGCACTTGATGAATGAGTCAGGAACTAGAATCTGTATGAGCAAATGAATAAGATGCACATCTCATCCCTCAAACCATAATGAAAACCTTTACAAGATTGGATTCATGCATTGAGATTACCTAAGAATATGTTACTGGGGTTTTTTTTACATATTAGAATATGGTTATCAAGTGACAGCACAAAGATGAACCTGCACCAACCATTCCTGAAAGCTGGAAAAAGAACTCGTAGGTGGGAGACCAGACATTTAAAATATTAAATGATTTTTTTAAAAAATACAAAAAGACAAACTTTTCTTGTCATTTATGTCCCATCCACTTTCTTTGCTCAATCCATGTTGAATTTGGTCATGCTTATGCTTCCTCAGCAAGGCCATTAACTGATATAAATAATATTTAGCAGGTAGAGATTCATTCCTTCCTTCTCTCTCATAATGGAAAAAGATTTTTCTTTCAATTATTAAAAGTCAAGAATAATGATACCCCAAAGAAGGTGAGAAAGTACAACAAAAATATATATCAACCAATACAGTCTGGACAATGAAATACAAAAATATGACAAAGAATATTCACAATCAGCACATAATTTATTGATTGCCCTTTCTCAAATGAAGGGCCATCAGCTAGTTTTAAAGTAAAATCACATATTAAAATAACAGCAGAGAGAGATAAAAATTATGAGGGGTCATGCAAGGGGAAAAAGATGTATTTTCAGCAAAGATTTTTAAATGAGATATAGAGTCAATGAGGCAGAGAAATACAGGAAATCCCTTCCATGCCAGAAAGAACTGCAGAAAAGCAAGTTCTCCTAGCATTAGGCATAAAATTTTGAGTGGCAGGGTGGGAAAGAAAACTAAAAAAGCAAAGTAGACACTCCTGAAATAAACTGCTGCAATCCTGCTTTTCAGAATCTGTGTTAATTACATTAGCATAATGGTGGTTGTCTGAAAGGCCAGATAAACTGGGTAGAAGAAAATAAATGGCTTGCTGAAAACATGCTAACAAGTTACATGTCTGTAAACATAAGTTTAAACTGTATATAAATCATTAATCTCATCTGAAACCTCACAGACATCTGAAATATGAATGAGGGAAAAAGGCAACAGATGAAAGGAAAATGGCAAGAATGGAGATAAGTTCAATGAATTGACAGCAACAGGCAGAAAGTTCAACATAACTATAAAAAAGGTCAGTTTTTAACAGCACAGCAAATAAATACTGAGACAATTTACCAGGGCTTGGGATGAAAACTCCATCACCTGAATCTTTGAGCTAGGATGGGATGTGCTGCTCAGATAGTGATGCAGCTTAATTATAAGTTGCAGGTTTAACACAGGAATATCTTGGTGAATTCCATAGCCCAGATTAAACAAATTATCTCTATGGTCCTCTAATACATTCCTGTTTATTCATGTATGCAATTCAAGAGCAATCCAGGTCCACAGGCTGCCACCTGCCCTGTAAATTTGCCCTCCTGAGTGTAAACTACATTGTGAAAGAGTCACATCATTGCAAATAGTGACCACCTTGGAATATGGCATAATTGGGTTCTGTTTATGTACTTTGGATGTAAACAGTTTGCACTCAATAATTAGGTACACTGTCAATTTGGTTTTTAAGTATTCAGGTTAAATTTAAGCATTATAATATAAATAAGTATTTTATACTCTAACAGTTTATTGGGTTTACTTGCTTATGCTTCAAGAGAAATGTATATAACAGGTTAAATCTGTGCTTCTCAGCATGCAGAAGCCACAGTTTCCTCTGATGCAACAGTTGCTGCCTGTCAGTGCCCTGCTCAAGCTTATCAGGACAATGCAGAACAGGATTCCTGTTCTGAAGAAACAGAATATTTGTAAGAACACTGTCACCTCACTGTCACCATCCAGGATTCCCCCCCATTCTGCACTGCCTCGTCTGACTCAGCAGAGAAAAAGAGTTCATGTTAATGGAGGACTATCAACCACCACAACTCTTTTGGTGCCACTTTATTTTAATCCATCAATTTGTAAATTAGAGTATTTCTGAAGGAGAATATAACTCCCTCTTGGCCCTCCCCACACAACAGACCATTCATACACCTTATGATGGAGAATTAAGTGAAGAGACTCTCTCCCTAAGACATACAAGTCCCTCCTGAAAGTCTCAGCCCTTCAGAATTACACCCTACATCATACAGTTAAAGTGCCAAATACTAAACAAGTATTAAATTTGTCAGGGTGTCACTCTTCCAGAATATTGCTTTAACTTATATATAACCAAACATCTCTACAAGATTGTCAGAAGAATAGGTAGTGATAATATCAAGCTGTCTTTTTAAAAAAAATTATTAAAAGTTTTTCCCCCAAATTGTGAAACACAAGCAAAAACCTCACAACTTACTCAATTGTAAAATCACAGTTAAGCCTAAGATATTACCTAAATATTAGAATACCTCATCTGGAGGTGGACTGCAGAGCATTGCCCTAAGCTGTGTAATTTAGGGCTGATTTTAATTAAGCCCAAACTGCTGTGCTAGAGTTCCTCTTAAGTCCATCCTGCTCAGCTATGGCTGTGATAGTGTGGACACAATGATTGTTATGAGAGCACAGAGGACTGTGTTGGCAAGGATGAGCAGCTGATGAGGTGTGTTAATTCATTTCTAGGTCTAGCTAGTTTGAGCATCCACAATGATTGGGCTTCAATCCTTGACCTACAGAATTTTAAGCATCATTTCACTCCTACTGGAAATTTTGTATGTAGACAAAATACAGATTATAAATTACTTCTATGTCAGCAGGAAAGAAAAACCTTTACAGTCAAGGCAATTTATTTTGCTGAACATTTAAATACAAAGTAAAAAAATCCTTCTAAACACAGAAGTGTAAGTTAAGTTTAAACTTAATAGTTGTTGCTAAGTACATAAATTAGTGGGAGTGGGCAGCACAGTTTAAGTTATAATCAGTAGTTACCATCAGACACTAAGTTTTTCTAAGAGTTCTTTCTTGCCATGACTATTAGAAATACAGAAATTATAATTCTATATACTCTGTCTGCTCCTCCCTGTTTCATTCAGTTAACCATTCTTAATCTGATGGAAGAAGACTGAAAGAGAAACATTAAAAATAAATTGCCATGAGATTAAGGAGAAATCCCAGTGCATTCACAAACATCACAGACCAGAGCTTGGAAAGAGTCCCAGAAGAACACACAGCTCCAACCTTCCATTTCAAGAAAAGGTCTCCTAGAGTATATTGCCCAGGACAGCTTATAGATTGTAGATTTTGAGTATCTATAAAAATGGATTATTTCCCTCTATTGGGTGCTCCAGTGTTTGACCATCCTCAGTTTAAAATAATAAAGTCTCAGTGAAGGAGAGAAAGCCACCTGCCAGGAAAATGTGCACTTAATATAGTAGTATTGGCCAGTTCTCCTTGGCAAACATTCCTTGCCCAAGAGCTGTTTATGCAAACTAGAAATCAGTATCAAATGTAGGCTACTGTCTTAGGAAAAAAAAATACCTTAATATTTTAAGTAAGGAAGAACCACATCTATGTGGAGAAAATATCAATGGGCTTTGCTACCCAGCCCCAGCAGAAAAATAACAGCATATAGAGCATCCTACCAGCTCTCAGATATGCCAAAGGCATTAATACAGTTCTAAACATTCTAGTGTTTGTATTAACCCAAGAAAAATTGAAGTTCTTGAAGAACATACAGGACAGAATACTATATCTGAACTGAACTATAACTATGGTCACTATCTTAATCTTTGTGACCAGCTCTGATTCTTACAGTGACATTAACTACACCATCTATATTTTCTTTGTATTTTCAAAGTCAGCCTTTTAAGTTAATTCTTTCCCTGCTTCAAATAACTTAAAAACCCCACAACTAGAACATCAGATGTATTAGTTGGTGCCCTGGTTTGAGCACAGCTATTGCTAGCCAATGGAGTCTGCCCAGTGAGCAGAAGCTCCAGAAGGAAGTTACACAAATTCAATGATACTGCAAGAAAATGTTGTAGGTGACAGCAGAAAATCAAAACCACTCAACCTCTTGCTAAGAACAAGTAGGTTAATAAAATGCAACATGTCTTATTTCAAGTATCAATATGTGAATGATTAAACAGGTCATTTAATTCCTTGCCCTTAAATTACAATTTACTTATGATAACCTTTTTATGACACCCTTCTGTCAGTGACAGTGCCAAAGTGGTAAAAAACATCTTGCAAGACAAGCAGCTCAATAGTCAGAAACCAAACTAGGAAAAAAAAAAAAAAAAGGCATAACTTAAATAAAGTTCACATTCCTCAGTAACAGACTGCCATGGCGACTCAGGAACAAATCAAAATAATTACCAGAAAATCTTACCCTGATATTACAGAAAAAAAAAATCTAATAAAACATTTCTCCTACATTTGTATAGATGAATGCTTACACAGATGTTTGTGTACACACCTATCTTGACTGTATAAAATCTGATCCTTGGTTTTAGCCCCACAAAAAAAAAAGAGAAAGAAGGAAAATTGACTTCAATATAGCCGAGGTTGAAAGAGCCACACTGCATCTATGATCCCAGTATGATATTTCAGGTCAAGAGGTGCAGACTTTGTATTTCATTTGCATGAAAGAGAAAATAGTAAAAATGCACCCACGCTGGCTCACTCAGAAGTTGAAAGAAGAAACAGACCTGTTTGTAACCTGTATCCCCAGTGCATTTATTAGACTGCAAGAGAATCACCTGGGTTTATGAAAGGCACACCTGGTTATAAGAAGCAATTAGACATGCTTCTTTCTGTTGAAAGCTCCAGTCTGTTTAGCAATACACACCATTGTTGCACTTTCAAGATTCCATGTTACATCTTTAATTGTGGGCATTTAGCAGCCTGCCTCTTATTATTCTGATACTACTGACTTTTACTCTCAATGTGGCCACAGGACAAGGCTAATAATTACTAGCACCAGAAGCAGCTTGTGGTTTTATATTACATTGAGGTAAATTACACTGGAATTAGAGTGGATTACTTTTATCAAATGGGGAATAAGCTGTTAATTAACTCCCCGCTGTAGCAATCTTTTTCTGAGCTTGCAACTGTTATTAGCTCTAGATTAAACTGTTGAATTAATTTCCCACTTACTTACTATTTCAAGAGTTTTTAATTTACCTGGCAGCAGTTTTAATGGGAAATTGTATTAGTGAGCATAAATTGTTTTTGGGCAGGGTAAACAGTTTGTGATAATGTTTATTAAGTCGTTTTGTTTGAGCAAAAATATAATTGCAGTTTTAATTAGTGCACGGTTGTTGGAGTATTAGGTTGGAGATTACATTACAGCATTCTGCAGAAACAATTGCCCAGGTAATCCCAGCATTTAGAACTGAGAGCAAACAGAAAGGCTGTGTCAACAGTGCTGCTACTTGTGTGCACACACGTGGGGACACACACATGCCCATACTCCTACACCCACACACACAAGCACATTTCCAACTGTACCAGAGTAATGTGCTTCAGGAGAACATCTCCCTTCCCTTTGCAGCCAGGCAAAGGCACACAAAGCCCTGTGTGTGGGCCAGCATCTGTGTACAAACAGTTGAAATTTAGATGCTAATGAAGAATTAGGAATATGCTAAGTGGATATATCTCAGATGTATTTATCTCACATGTTTTGTATTTAAAATGTGGGATGTTCAGTTATCTTAATAGGGCAAACTTGTTTTAAATACACTGGTGCTGTTTTTGTCTGAGAGCAGCCTCAGCCAGTAATTCAGAACTGAACTTTCCTGTGATTCCCATACATGCAAAACTGCACTGTAGAAAAAAAAAAAAAAAATAATTGTAGTAAGTTAAAAAAAAAAGAATAGAATCATAGAATAGTTTGGGTTGGAAGGGACCTTAAAGATCAAGTTCCAACCCCCCTGCCATAGGCAGGGACACCTCCCACTCCATCAGGCTGCTCATTGCCTTGTCCAGCCTGGTCTTGAACACCTCCAGAGAGGGGGCATCCACAACCTCTCTGGGCAACCTGTTCCAGTTGCCAGTTCCTCTGTGCTACCAACATAATACAAATCTCCTTGTGAAGGATTTGGAGGAACCAGACAGACAAAACAACTCAAAAGTGACCTGTCTGAACTAAGTAGTGGTGATCCATTTCTGCAGGTAGGACCCATAGTGAATTGGTGCCACTTGCTGGATCTAAGGCTGAGAAAAAGTAAGGTCAATAATGGTTTTATACCCCATGGAGAACACTACGAGATAGGGGCAACTATATTACAGCAATAAACATGGTTGTAAATTATATAATGCTAATTAACAGTTGTTCTTGGGTTTTGTTTCTCTCCATCAGCAGTTTTTTCCTGCAATGTGTTGGAGGTGTGGTCAGTGTTAGAAGCCATTAAATGCTCTTGCAGAAGTCCACAATATCCTTTCTTTAATTCAAACAGAAACATATAAATGTTCAACTGAAGTTTATTCAATTAATTTTAGTTCTTGATTTACAATGATTTTGCTATTCATGCAAAGGAAAATGAGAATTACGATGCAATGTGCTGACATTCAGTGTAGTTTTATAGCCTTTTTAATACAGAAGTAATTTTAAAAATAATAGGCCTAAAATAGTAAAAAACCAAAAACTAATAGTTTTGCTTAAATTACCTTTTTATTACATGGTTTCAATTAGCATCCCCTCATCTTCTCACTCAACATGCAGATTGTTCTGTATTTTCTCTGAAGGAAATTATGAGATGATAGAAGTACAGAAGACACTTCAACCAAATGCTGGATGCTAGAATCTCAATTGAAAACACAAGTATAGAGCATTCCTGGAATGATTTGCTGCAGCAAATTCTATAAAAGTTAACAGTTCTTAAAGATATATATAACTTATGAAGCATGTTTCTTGCATATGGTAATAGAGATTATTCTACTAAACTCATCAGTTATTGCATCTAATATGCACCGTGCTAAAAACTACAAACAATAAAATGCTTTCAACCCAAATGTGGTTTTTTCATTTCTTTGAAGTCATTAGAAAGCTACAGTGGCTTTAGTTGAGCTATTAGCATGAGGAAAATGTTACACTGCAGGTGCAGAGAAGATTTAATCCACATGTTGGAAGGTTACACATGGATATAAACAATGGATTAATCCCCAGTTCTCCTCACAAGGGTTAGAAGAAAAATGGCCTAATTATTAAATTGTCTGGGTCCCCATATTGTCAACACCTTTTATTTCATCTGCAGAAAGTTTCAGGAGACAGCTCTTAACTGATTGTGATTTCATCATCATTTATAGAACTAAAGATGACAAAACAGGTAGAAATACCCATAGTGAGAGACAAAAGAGGTCCCTCCTGCAGACATTGGAGGTGAGCAAGGCAACATAAAAACCTTTCAGCCTTGTCCACACTGCTCAGTCACAACTAGACTTCAGTGAGGCACTGCAGGTATTCAAATCTCTCTAAATAATCCAAATCTAACTTCAAGAAATTCTCACGAGACCAATTTTTTTTAATAATTTTTAGAAACTCCATAGCATAGAAATCTATTGAGAGATTTCTGGAAATTCTTAAACCCCAGTGCAATGTAGTGCTATTTAGGAACATACAAACATGCACACAAATCAGTAGAAATCAATGTTAACCTTCACACTAAGTTACACAGCAGTTGTATAGTAGTGATTTTTACTTCTAAAAGCTGCAAATTTTAGACAGAAATATAGAAGAATGAGTAAAGAGCCAAATAGAATAACTCATTTGCATGAGATATAAATAGTAGTAAACACCTTGGATTTAGGAGTCCAGCACTTTGCAAACTTATCTGGGTTACACCTGGGAAAAAAAAGTCTTAAAACTGGGAAAAGAGAATACTATCAGAAGGACATACATGCTACTAAAATTGAATTTCACCCTTTGACAATACAAACTTCTACTTTGTGACAACTTGAGATAAAAAAAGTGACCATTAACAATATAAAAATCTTCTAAAATATTAACAAGTGAGAAAGGTTCAGAGGTTTTCCAGTATGTTCATCCAAGCCAGTAGACAAAGAACTGTGTGAATAACATGGTCTCCACATGTTCAACTCTTAGAATACCTTTCAAGTGAAAGATTCAAGCATAGATAGATGATGTACAGAAAGACATGCTCTCCAAGGAGAGACTGGGAAGAGTGTTCATCTCCTGTGAATGACAGCTGGGGATGAGTGTAACTAAGAGAGACTCCCTGTGCCAGGTAACTCCAATACATGGCAGACTTAGCCCAATCCCAGCCCTGTAGTGTCTGAGTCAGGTACACTGTAAAATTTCAATGATGCCTTTAAATTCTAATGGTTTCAAGCTGCTGTAAACTTCTGCAGCAATCAAAAATAATCTGTCATGGGACTAAGGGGTATGAACATCATGTCACAGCCACTCTGCTGTTAGATTTATTGGAGGGTAAAGCATGTCATTTATGCATCAATTCACAGGAGAAAAAAGCAATCCCTATGAAGTTAATCTAATAATAGAGTGGAAAGCAATGATTACTGTTTCATGTGCAGTAGCTATTTGTAGCAGTGGTTGGCCTCATTCAGCAGGCCTTGCTTGTCAGAGCCCTGGGATTAGCAAGTGTTTAGATGAAAACCTATTGGGAGACATCAAGAAATGGTTTAATGAGGAACAAAAGTCTTCATTGTTGCATTTAATATTTGCTGAAACTTTTGCACCGCTGCATTTTTAAAACATTTACTGGAAGTGACATCCCAAATAGAATACAAATGTTGAGAGACTAACTTTAATTAACCTACAATAGTTTTCTACAACTTCAACATAAAAGTCTGCTCTCACTGTTCTTATGCAGGCACAATGCCTTGAAATTGAGTGAGAGACAGGACGGGACTAATGACCATAGGACTACTAAATACATTTACCAGCAGCTAAGTATTTCACACATTGCCTAAACAACTAATCCTCAGTCTCCACATGCTATAATCCAACTTCTGGCATCACTTTAGAGGAGTGGAAGTAGGAATAAAGACATCTAAACATACAGCAAAATGTCACAACGGGGACTGAGTGCCAGAAGGTCCTGAGATGATCCCAGATCACACTCATGCCTTCATCTAGTAGGTGTCTTAAACATTTCTCAGATCTTACAACAACTTCTATGAAAAATAAATCTCAAATCCCTTAACGAGGCTCAAATTCTGATATTAAAGAACCCTAAGGAATATATACTGTCTGTCATTCTCTTGCATCCATTAAACAGAACTAAAACTAAAGATATTTCAGTTCCCTTTTGCTTATATTGTTCACCAGAGATCAGAATAAATGCCTCAAATTGAAACCATACAACATTCCTATGAAAAGGAAAAATCAGGTGTTAATCTGATTAATGCCTGCTTTACATAGCTAGTCCACACTAATAAAATTCTCAGAAAAGAAAAAAATATAGAAAAAGAGCCATCACAGTCCACCTCCATGCTCTTTCTGTAGCCACCTGCAAAGCACCAACTGATGACACAAGGACAGCTTTTACTGAAAGCTGCCTAAAATCAAGATGTGACCAGCTCCTTACTACTGTCATTCCAAGTACTTTTCTTGACAAAGTTGCCAAAATTCCCCGAATTTCTCAATACACATACTGCTACAAATTTTCTCTTTACTAACTGTTCTCATCCAGTCGGTTCAGCTGCAAAGGGAATCTGAGATGGAAAGTAAAAGGTAATCATAAATATTTCCACTAGAAATCCAGTTTGGGTAAGGCTTAAATTCATGCAGGGGATTGGCATCTAAGGGTTGGAGAAGAAATTATCTCATACCATTCCTTGTAAATCCATGAAAACAGACAAACATGGGCTACTGACATCCTTACAAGTCTGGACTGGCAATATCTTTATTAGCCTACTGTATCTTATCAATTTAATTAAGTAATCTTTTGAGTGACAGTTAAATCAAGATTAACCAACAGTGCACACTACTTTTACTTAAGAAATTACTTCAATTTTTAACCTGATATTTCACATAAAAAGGAAGAAGTTCTGTTGGAATTTTTTTTTCCTCAATTTCTGGTTGAGGGAATCTTGCCACAAAAACACAGGTCAAAACCTAACATATTTCCACCACTATAAATGGTTTTTGACAAGCAAAAGCAACTTCTTTTACAAATATAAAATACAAAGTTTACATAAATGTGGGAAAAAAAATTAAAATGTTGCTGAAATAATTTATGGATTCTTGACAAGGTGTTAAAAGAGCTGCTCATACACCTTAGCTGGCATTTGTGAAAAATCATTTCTACACAATTGTCCTTCCAATTGCAACTGAATGGCTTCCCACATTGCAGAATTTCCATTTGTTACTTCAAGGAGATGTGTAAAAACAATCTGATGATGCAGAAGCTACAGCTATTTGAGTGATGTTACTGTCTGTCATGTAGCAAAAATAGACATGTGACACATGAGTGATAATATTAAATGTTACAGCTCACCTATTCTTTTTAAGACCAATATGGATCTTGAGCTGGAAAACAAGACACCAGGACACATTAGCTCAATATCATAGAATAGTTTGGGTTGGAAGGACCCTTAAAGATCATCGAGCTCCAACCTCCCTGCCATAGGCAGGGACACCTCCCCCTACCTCAGGCAGCTCAGTGCCTTGTCCAGCCTGGTCTTGAACCCCTCCAGAGAGGGGGCATCCACAACCTCTCTGGGCAACCTGTTCCAGTGTTTCACCACCCTCACTGTAAAGAACTTCCTTCTCCCCCAAGGCACCCTAATTTTCTCCCCAGTTTTCCCCCACTCTCCTATTTCCATCCCCCCAGTTGCCCATTGAGCCCCATTTCCCTTCATTTTATCCCAATTTCCCTCTTCCCCATGCCTTAAAATGCCCATTTCCCCTCATTTCCTCCCCTCCCCACAGTTTCCCCCTTATCCTTCCAAGACATCCCCATTCCCCCCTTTTCACTCCAATTTTCCCCTAAAAGCACTTACACATAGGAAACTACTTTGATCTCACTGATATTTTTACTGTATCAGCACACAAGTTCTAGAGAGATGTTAACACATCTCAAACCATTTTTACTCCACAGATCAGCCAAGAAATAGCAGATGAATTAGAAAAGTAAATAGCCAAAGGTCATCCTTTGATTGTGCCATATCTTTTATGATAACACAAGCTTGGACAAGAATAACCCCATGTATTGGTATAAATTAGGGACCAGATGATCTCTTGAGGTCACTTCCAATCCCTGATATTCTGTGATACTGTTCCTCTCTGTCTACTCACAAGCCAAACCTACTCCACACCCAGCCACTAGTCAGGAAGGGTTGTTGTTGTTAGTAAAGAACTTTGTCTAGAAGGTAATTTGCAATGCAGAAGGGGGACAACTGAAGAAGACTGACCAACAGTGGCTGTCCATACACAAGGCATGGCAAGCAGCCAAGTGTAGCCACAAGAGGAGACATTTAGCCAGGGTCTTGCTGCTCCTGTCATCAACAGCAAAGAGCTCCAACTGTTCCACAATCCGGCCACTCTTAACACCCTTCTACTACGTAGGGTCAAACATGGGGACAGACTATCCTGCTGTCTGGCCATTATCCATCAAATTCCTGATCTGGATCCCTGGCAGCCATTCTTTGGATCTTGAGAGGTTTGTTGAACTTCCAGGGATAAGATTTAACTCATAAAAACCTTCCCCTAATCCTTCTCCTCCTTTTGCAGGTGGCACAGACACTGCAGGCATGAGCACAGGAAGCCCACCAGAAGCAATCCTATGATTTATTGCTTCTGATTTCTATCTCTTGTATCACTCTCTTTATTGCCTGGAAATAAACACTAACTCGAAAGGACAAGAAAAATGGTCAGAGACAAGTTTCTGGGATGGCTCTGCTTTTCAAACCAGAAGTACATAGTGGAGGATTTTGGTGTGGGCCATGATACTGAAATGGTTCAGCTAATTGAGGGCAACTTCAAGGTCAACACAAATTGCAGTGTAGACATAAAAGTCAAGGGCAAAAAAATAAAGAGAAAAGGCAGAGTAATATGATGCAATGAAAAATGGAGATCAAGAGAGACACATCAGAAAAGGAAGAACATGTCCATATCAACAGGCAAAAAACCACATTCTTGGGATATTTTCCTATGCCAAATAGGAAATACAAGAATTCTCAATGGGATTGGGACTCATGTTTAGCTAATCCATTAGACTGATGACTTATTATGGAAAAATATTACTTATAATTTAAAAATACAGTGAAGTAACTTTATAATAGGAAGGCCAAAACAATTTTTGGTACATTTCCTTGATGTTTAGCACGTTCCAAAAAAGAGATTCTGGTAACAAGCTTTCAGCAGTCTAACTCAGCTGCAAACATAAAATAACCTTCTGAAGCCTAATCTAAACTAATCTAATACATTTGAGGAAAAAACAATTGAGATCAATATATCCATATGTCATACAAGACTACACAGAACAATTTTATACTGGGAAATACCAAAACTGCTATCTAAATGGCAAAGCCCTCCAAATTGCCATTGAAAGATGGCATAGCTTTGTGGGTCAGCTGAATTTGAATAATAGGGTGTCCTTAGCCCAAATAACCTATTGACTTCCATATATAACAAAATAGAGAGACTCTTTCAAGTGCCTCCTAGATTTAGCAGCTATTGCTCTGGCATTGTCAGCAATGAATCCATCTTAATCACAGTATGAGCCTTTAAACTTTTTTTTTTGAGGCTTTGCTTACTTTTTTCCACCCTTCAAGTCCCCTCATCTGCCCAAGACATATGTCAGCTCTAACCACTTTATATCTGGTTTCTCCTGCCTCCTTTAGAATAAGAGATATTTACATCTGCATATTTTGGTACTTGCACTTATAGGAAACCTGTGTTTCCATGGCTGTGAGAAGTACTTTCTGATTACTTTTATTTTCCTGCTCTGATGCACCCTGCTGTAGCATCTTCCCTGTAACATCCCTTGCCCATCATCACAGGCATCTTACTTTTTATTCGAATTATTCAATTTTATTTTTCTTTGCTTCAAATAAAAGCCTCCACATATTTTTCTCCTTTTATTGGAGAGGGCACAACCAAATGAAGGATTGCCATTTGGACAGAATCACATACCAAATATTGCCTACAGTATTATCACTTGTATATGTGCTTTAAGCAGATCTCAGCTTCTGATCTCTGTTTCTGCCAGAATTTAAGGCAATTTTTAAATGTTAAAAACAATATTAAACTCTTTCCAAAGGAATATTTGTTCCATCAAGCCTTTTGAATTAACAGGTACTTAACAACCTACAACTCATAGCAGTTTCCAGTTCTTAAAGTGTCCCATCTGAATTAGATCTGCTTATAAAAGAAAGCTCGACCGTATGCACTCTTAGGTCATTTCAAATCATACTCATTTGAGTTCTCATCTGAAAAACTGAAATACTATTTTAATTGTATATGTTGTAACAGTCAGGAGTCCCCTGGAAGGAGAGCAGTTTTCATATTTCACAGCTAAAGCATGAAGAGGCTGCACATCAGCAACAGCTTTAGTATTGGGGGCAATCCACATTCACTAAGTGGATTAGCTGAAATAAGCATAATAAATGAAAGAGAATAAAATAAAAAAAATTTTCACACTAAGTGAAGGCTTGACTTATAGGAAGTGGCAGCTCTGATGGCCCAAGGCACAGAATTAGTTTTGCCACTCGATAATTTGACTGATTCACTCGAGTGGCCAGAAGAGGACATTTTCTGCCTGATTTCAGTGTAATCAAGTCACCTGCTCTGCGATTGCTGGGGCCAAGTCGACTGCAGGCTGCTGCTCCCCCCTGCAAGCCCCAGCAGCACGAGCAGTGTTTTCTGCACATGTGGGCACAGCCACTGAGCTGTTAACAACATATTCAGCTACATCTGTACATTTCTCTATTTTCATTTGAGATCATAAATTCAATAATACAATCACCTATTGCACCAACTCCACTGTTTGCATAAAGTTTGAGGCTACTGAGGGGATGTTCTCAGTTCTGTGACAAGTGCCAGCAAAGGGGTTATGTTGTACTTTTTGTCAGACAAAAGGGATGACAGATGCAAATAAAGAAAAAATTATTTCAAGGGACAGGACATATACAATCATAGAATAGAATCTTAGAATAGTTCAGGTTGGAAGGGACCTTAAAGATCATTGAGTTCCAACCCCCCTGCCATAGGCAGGGACACCTCCCACTCCATCAGGCTGCTCAGTGCCTTGTCCAGCCTGGCCTTAAACACCTCCAGAGAGGGGGCATCCACACCTCTCTGGGCAACCTGTTCCAGTATTTCACCACCCTCACTGTTAAGAATTTCTTTCTTATATCTATCCTGAATCTACCCTCTTCCAATTCACATCCATTATTTCTAGTCCTCCCATCACATCTCTTATTAAAAAGTCCTTCTTATTAAAAAGACATTCTCTGTCTTAATTGGAAATTATTATGAAATTCTTTACATCAAGACTGTGTTAAATTTATGTAACATGCTTTAAATATAATTTATCTCCTCATACATTTATTATATAAAAATCCTACATGCAGAGATTTGGGAATACACATGAACAACTTGCATGACACAATGTCAGCTTTATTCCTACTTTGCTGAACTGGAGGCAGATCGTTAAACACAATACATCTTCAACCATATGACCAGTTTCCCTGGTTATTCTTTCTAGCTAACCTTTCTGACTGCATGTCAAAACCCCAGAATTTTATACTACTATTGAAAAGAACATCTTCTTCCCTTTATGCAAATATTAGATTGAGACTGCCCCAGTCAGAAGAGATAATCCACTTAGAAATGCCATTATTATTAAAAGCACATTCAATCAATATGCAAATGTGAGAAATAATAATTAAGCATTTTAATTTTTTACAATTGTGCTACGGTAAAAGCAAAGATATTGTGTGCATCAAAAAGATTTAACATTTTATAACTAATTTTCTACTTGACATATGTTTCTGCATGAATCATCTACGTTTTCCAGAATCAAAGTCCATGATCTGGCAAACTAAATCTGTTAATAAAATGAAAAGGTGACCTTGCTTAATTTAATAAGCCTGTGTAGAAATAGTCTTTCAACATGTTAAAGAATTACAAAAAGGTTATCATAGCTGGCTTTCATGGCAGAGTACTCTACCTTTTCCAGCTCATTTCTCAGGCTTTTACTGTAATTCATTAGATTATATAAAACAATGTAGATCATTATATTTTAATAAAGGCTTTCCTTTCCTAATAAAATGTCTGTCATTTACATTCAGGCATGTATTATATAAAATGTTTCTCTTGCTGAAGTGAAGCTTTTCATATTCAAGTCACAGGAGGTTGATGGCCCTAAGAATTATTTTTCTTTGCAAAGGATTTTCAGGATGGATTCAGTTTCTAGACTAGATTCTGCAGACCTGTGACCCTATATTTATCTATAAACAGGTATAACATAGCAGCAGCAGTTGCTGTCAGCACCCTCTCTGAAGATGTCTCTTTCTTCAGCAAAAGGATAGTGTATAATACTCATTAAGTCAGCTTGTTTTTCTTTACACCAATTAAGGTTGACTGTGATAAAGTATTTCACACAAGTACATTTCCAGGGAAATCTTAATATGGAGCCATTCACTTAATGAGAACAATCACACACTGAAATCTATTTTGGTTATGCTAGCTGGAAAATGAAAATGTGCACCTCTTCAGTATGCTCAGTAAGAAATGCTTCCTTTTCATCATGAATCCTAATTTGTTGCCAGTGCTTGGCAACATGTTCTATTACTTGGGAAGGGCAGAAAGAAGAGCACATTCTTCTTGCACAGGAGGAAACCTCAACTGCAGCTGCTGCACTTTCTATGCAGCAAAGATTTGTTCCTTGGGAGACCCAGCTGGGTGAGCAACTTCTCCAGGAAGGCCTTCACAGCTAAACCTGCTTCTCAGTTTTCATCCCATGAATTAAAAATATGCCAAAATTTTTGCTCCCAGACTACCAGGGCAGTTTTTCACTACTTTACATAGACTCAAAAGGTCCTTTTTCTGATCACACACAGCATTCTTACTCTCTTTTAACACACCAAACTCTTCCCTCTGCAAAACCAATGACAAAGCTAACACAGGCACCACCATCAGCAAAGATAAAAGCCTCCACTATTTGTTACTCCTGCATCAACTCCAGAATAAGTATTTCCAGGACGTGGAAGAACTAGAATCAATGTTTTGTAAATCATCACCCTAAAACAAGCAGGATTTCCATCTGTCACCTGGGTCTCCAAGTGCAAACCACTCCTGTCACTATGAACTGCTCAATGTGGAGAAAAAAAAATTAACAAATAATCATCTTACAAGTGAATTTCCAATCAGCACTCATTTCAATAGATTTATTTTCAAAAAGCATACTGCTTCTTCTCACAAAATCTTACCAAGAGAGGAGAATAATGAAGACTGCTAGGACAATCCAAGAGGAGCATCAGTTTGACACAAGCACTTACTGAATATACAGTTTGGAAAATAAAATAAAATAAAAATCTACACAGAAGATGTTCTCCAAAATACTTCACTAAGTAGCAAAACACTTGTTAAAGCCAACAAGTAATCCAATCCAAATCAATGGGATTATCCATATGCCTCATCTTAAAAACATACTTATTTCATTTGCTTAGGACTCCAGAGGTCTGTGAGAAGGACTGAAGCACAACAGCTGTTAAATTACATTAAAAGTATTTAATACCTGACCAGGACTGTAACTATGGAAATACCTGGATTTCACTATAGTTCAGGATTACTTTTTCATCCTGTGAGATTTACTCTCTATTTTTTCTGTACTATTTTCAGCAGTGATGTCATACCAAAACTTTTGCCAAACTAAAACCTTGCAAAGCTTTTGTTGAAGAATCTGCATTACTCAAAACTAACACAGATCCAAGGGCTGCACTGCAAAATAATTCTATTTATGTAAATACAGGAGATTTTAGCATTGCAAACACATGATGGATCAATGTTTTTCTGTAAGCTAAAGTGTATTACACAGTTACAAAATATCTATCTAAAGTAACAGACCATTACCTCTCAAAGTCACAGGAATAAAAATTTCAATGTGTGCAGGTGTTTTAAGCTCACCTGTTCTTCTGAAACACTGCTGGATAAATCTAAAGCAGACTAGAAGTATCAATGAGGATCTGTGCTCCTTGTCTATGGTGTTATATACTATAAAACTCCAATTTTTGTTGTAAGCATAAGAGCAAAAAGAAGGATAAAAGCTTCTTTACAACAGAAACTTGTGAAAAGGCCTTATGTCACCCAAAGTAACAGTCCAGAATCTGAAAATCCTTAATTGGCCTACCAAAGGATTATCACCCTACAGTGCATTTGATGAGCCTTCCTACCATCTACATCAATAAGCCATTCTCCATTAGCATGAAAGCAAAAATTCTTCAATGACAACAAGGTTAACTAGTCAGTAAATCCTCAACAGCTTTCTCATTTGTCAAATATATAATGTCCCACCCAGATAAAGACACTAAAAATGGATCCCTAAAGATAGATAACATCAAAAGATAAAAAGAAAGAAAGGAAGTGAATGACTCAGTCACCAAGTATAAGGTTTAGATTAACAGAACTCTACTGAATGGCTGTGTTTTAAAGAGTAATGACATGATCCTGCATTCTTCATTCACTCAAATTCATACTCCCTTCAGCACAGAAAATGTGCTAGCATGAGATGGGCTGCCACTCAATCATGCAGCATACATGGTCTTTAATTTTAAAATCCAGTGAAATAGATGTTCTGACATCATTTTTTATCTAAGAACATTTCATGATAAAATAAAAAGTGAGCATGTAACTTATTTGTCAGCTTTACTGTGTGGCAGATAACTTCGCTGTTACTCACACCAGCATTCATTTCCCAAAGCTATATGCATTCATTATGACAGTAAAAATGAAGAGTTGCTAAAGAGATGTATGCATTTTTATTATTGTCTGAAAAAATAGATCTTTCTGCAGTCCTTTGAGCTTCTGAGTGTGTGATTTGTATAAAATATTTCTCATTTTGGGGACACAGCAGATGGAGTGCAGGGCACTGTGGGATATGCCATTTATCACAGTGACAGTGCGTAGGTAGCACTGATCCTCTCACCACAGGGGGAAGATAGAGCTGCAAATGTAGAGCAGCATTAAAAGCCTGACGAGTGGAGTTTGGCAACACTTATACTACTCATTAACTTAATCATATTAATTTATTAGCCATATATATCAAAGTAATTCACTACCAAATTGTCACCAAGAACAATTTATAAACTGTTAACGTTCCCCATAGGCAGAGAACTGTTGTGGCATCCTTAATCACTATGTTTGCCTTTGATTAAAAATAATAATTTCTACCAAGCCAGGTAATGCCAACAATGACAAAGTCATGCATATGCTACTCATTAGAGATGTAACTTTAAAATGACATCTATGACAGCTGGAAAAAAAACCCAAAAGGGTAGCTATAAACAGCTAAATGAGCCACAAAAATAGAATGCAAACATAAAAAAATGTTCAGTTAAGTGTGCTGAGAAAGGGGAGCCAAACAATCAGCTGTTCCTGCTCTTCAGGATTCCTTCCAGCAGCTCCCAGTCACAGTGGCCCTACATCAAACACCCAAAGAGGGGAAATCAGTCAAAAGATGCTCTATAAAGTGACCCTGAGTGGTAAAACAACAGCTCCTTTTTGGAAAGGGGCTTTACAACATGGAGAGGAAAACCTTCAGAGTTTGGTTCTGGCCCATGCTACACATGGAGCAGATTCACTGCCCAATGTGAAGTGTAAGATGTGATTAGGGTCAGAAGAGTGGAGCCACAGGAGCAGCAAGGACAAGTTCCTCAGCCAGGAGAGGCTGGTGGGCACTGGAGGAGCCAAAAAAAAAACATATTATTGAAATAATAGCCATTGTACAAAGTGAATGGAGAAAAAAATGGAACGAAGACTTCCAATAGTAGTTTTCTAAACTTTCTGGGCTGTAACTTGAATGAAAGGTAGCAGGATTGAAGTTGACACAGTTTAACTATCAAAAGATTTAACTAGTCTTTCAGCTTCACTCTATATCAGCAGTTTCCTCAACTACTAGCTTAAAGCATTTAATGGATCTCAGCTTCTCTCCACACAGCAAACTCCTGCTTCAGACTCAAAAACTTCCCTGAAAATCTATCCCATAAATAAGTCCCAACTGTCTTGTTAAGATACACTGACGACAAAGCCTTGTACATTAATAGGAGATAAAGCCTTTTCTTGTTAATGTCACTTCATCAGACCACATTGTTTGAAGAACTGAGCCTTTGATGACCATCCCTCTGTGACACACAGGATTTTTCCTTTGCCCTCACAGCAGGCAAGGGCACCACGCCGATTTCCACATCTCTTACATGAATGCAACAAGAAAAAACACTTCCTCCTAAGTTAACAAGAAATGGACAGTACTTCAGTACCAGCTCTTGAAGGATGAGGTTTGGGCACCCTTATTGTGCTGTTTACACAAGCCCTTCCAGTGGCAGGTATCTCAGACACACCACCTCATCTTTTTCTGTCACAGCACTTTTAACCACCCTGCTGGTCTGCTCTCACTCCAACTCTCAAATATTCCCTTTCCCAAAAGCAGAAGATATCTACAAACGTTTTTAAAAGTCAAGGCTTCACTTACAGCTCCTTCACAAATTACTTAGATATTAGATCAGTCGTAGCCCACTTTGCCAAGAGGTAAAAACTGTTACACTCTGCCCTGGGAAATGTGGTATTTCTAATTTAACTACCTGTTTATTATGTGAAAATGACCACGTAAACTGAGCTGACACAAACCAAATGGGTGATGAAAATAACAGCACATTTCAAGGAGTGGAAACACAGATGGCTCACTCAAGTCTCCAGGAAGTTACTAATCATCACTCTAATACCCTCTACAGACAGATCTGTGAGGTTTGCAGCCAGAAAGGCAACTTCTTGAGGAGTACCCGTGTAACAAACAGCAAAACCCTGGATGCAAACTCCTCCTACTTCAATTCCACAGAAGACTAAAGAGAAGGCAAAACTGGACAATGCAATGGATGGATGAATCAAGCTGCATTTGTCAGTCACTAAAATGAGTTTATCTGAAGAAGAAAACAACTCTGATGCTATACTGGACATACTAGAAAATCATACTGTGTGATTTCATTTTTTTTTAATTCTTTTAGATCAATGCAAGCAGATTAACATGATCATCTTACATATCTGTACTGTGGTAAGAGTGGACAAAATCAGACACAGATTATCAAGAAGTAGACAAGAAGGCAAGCTAAAGAAATACTCTGGGCAATTACAGCACAGTTAGAGGAAGGAGGTAGCCAAAGAAGTCACCAAGATGTGAAGAGCTGTTCTTGCCTTCACATCAGCATCTGCTCAGCTGGAAGGAGTGGAACTCGATGATCTTTAAGGTCCCTTCTAACCCAAACTATTCTGTGATTCAGTCCTACTCTGCTGGGAACTCTCAGTATCTGTCCCAGCCCTGATCCCACTCCCTTCTCACAGCAACCTGAAACATGGGTTAGGAGCAGACAGTACACCCTGTGGGAAGTCTCCACCAAGATGGGAGATCAAAGCATGGGGCAGCAAAGGACAGCAAACAGATCTGGTCATACATAGCAATTCTGTGGGCCAAAGTTATCAGAAACAAAGAAAAAGAAGATGCAAAATGCAAGAGGCAAAAATAAACCAGGTTAAACTTAGTAGACAATGGTTTATCTTGTAAATTCTATTCCAGTGTATTATCCAGCACTTGCAAGTCTGGAAGAAACACCTCTCTTCTGTGAGAAGTGTTTTGTTCTTAGTTCAGCCAAAAGGAAAGAATCCAATCACAAAAAAGTGTTGAAGGTAAGCAGTAATTAAGTGAAAATAGCTGTGAATCAAGCTAATGGAGGCATCATATCCCAAATACTCCAGCAAGTTTACACCATTCCAGTTCCCCACTGACAACACAAGTTGCTCTTTCAGCACTTTTCCTTACTCAGCAATTCCTCCAACTTTTGTACTTCGCTCATAAACTCCAGAATTTCAGGAGCTATGACTCCTCAGTGACAAGACTACATGAAGCTGTCCTGCTGCAGGTTGGTGGCAGGGCTGATTCACCTTGCAGGGACCCATCTTGTCCAGGGCTCTCAACAATGCTGCAGAGCTCTGGAAATGTGCATTTTCTCCCACCTACAAGCTGCTTGCAAATCTCTTTTTCAGCTGCTAGAGGCACATTGTCATTTGGCACTTGGTCATGCAGAGGCTTTCACAGGAAGCTCCCAAGGTCACAAAGGCAGCCACCAAGGGCCTCAGCTGAAAGACAACCCCCCAGGGCCAATCTTCTCACGCAACTCCCCTGGTGTAAAATACAGCAGGATGGATTCCAATCACCATGTCAGACACCAAACAACTTACAGTGGCTTAAAGATTGAACTTTTTTTTTTTAGACACTCAAAATATGTAAGAGACGTGGAACTTATCTTTGATAATATTTCACTGCTCATACTCAGCACATTGCATTCTAAAATAAATTCTAATTTAAAGTAATAGAGCAGTCTTCATAATTTGATAGTTTCTATTTGCTTTCTATTGGTTTGTATTTGCAAAAACACACAGGCTGGAAAAGCAATATGGAGTATTCTGGATTTCTGGTATTATTGGTGCAAGGCAGTTCTTGTGTTTTCCTATCTATTTGTAATAAGATAAACAACAAATCCACTAAACTTCTGAGCTGAGAACATGACAGAGCTATTAACAAACTCCTCATTTATTAACTCCTAATGAGAGTGAAAACCCAGGTCTTGATCACTGCAACACATATGAACAGTTTGTAGCTCAACTGTGGCACTTGGCTCCAGCAAAATGCTTTCATACTTTATATTGACTACTTGAGTTTAGATTTCTGTGACAATTGTTTAAGAAATTTCACAGTGATAAGCACTGTGAAGTCCTCATGACATCCTGAGCTGTAGGATCTTAGCTTTGTGATGCCTCTGAACAATGACAACCACTGTGACACTCAGTTGAAGCTCAACAGGTTCTGCAAGCATCAGGACAGAAAACTATATACCTATTAGTCTTCTTAATTTTTTTCATTCTGCTTTTCTTGTAAGATGTTCTATGACTTTATAATGTGTTAAACACTTCACTAAGTTTGGTTATTTTGGAGTTACAATATATTAAGACCAGACTTTGACAGTAAACCTAAAACTGCTAAGCTTGCTGGATATTTAAACAATAACTTTTTGAATACAGCAGTCTGCTAATAAACCTTTATTACAAAAATAAACTTACCTTTAGCACAGAGCAATTAATAAAGAATTAAAACTCTCATCAGAATAGGACAAGATTAAATTTAAACTCTCTTAATGAATTAATGAAGTGAATTAAAATACTATGCATTATATTTAGGGTTTGTTTATAATTTTACATATTTTCATGCTGGCTTTTTCATATTATGATACTAAATGCAGATTACTGAAGTTCAATCTAGTGTGGCAATGAGGATTTATCTGCTTTTTAAGTGTTTCTTCTCCAATTCCTACAAGCATTTCTCTATCTTCCCAGCATACATTAATGAGGTTACAATACAACACACATTAGCCATGCTGCTCATATCCCATGAGAACTAAAATACACATGCATTTGAAAGGAAGAAATGCATGCTACAGGGTACTCAGACAATAGTTCATTTTCTCAGTTATTTTAGAAAAGAAAAAAAAAAAAAGACCAACACATTTAATGGAATTTCCTGTAAGGAAATTACAATTAATAAAGAACTAAATTACAAATCCATTAGATTTCAGTCACTGCAGCAACAAAACAGTTTTCATGAACACTCAAAAAATCCAATAAGGTAACCTCTGGTAAAGCTTGAAAAAGCCCTGAAGGACAAGGCAGTTAGATCAATATTAGTTTATTTTAACTGCTGTGCAGTATGAAGAGATGAGGCTGATCATCTGATGGATTTTATTACCTGTTGGAGAGATAAGTCCTGGTGATAAGAGGCCTGGAACTCCATGGGGCAGCAGACGTGCATTTTCTTGTATGGCAACTCCTAGGGAACGCTTGGGGGGTCTTCCTGGTCGTGAGCTGATAAAATAAGAGGATAAATGAAAATGTATTTTCTTTTTGAAATATTTGCTTACTCCACATGGTATTGATTTGTATGAGGAACCATCACCGACATACGAAAATATATTAGAAATTCTTGCCAGGGAAAAAAAGAGTAATAAACTGATTAAACATACAAGGATTGTAGAGGTTTCAAGTGAACTAACCCCGAGTTAATAGTCACATAAATTACTAGAAACCTAAGAGAGACTTTTTAAATATTGATTGGCATTTTACTTACTACTGACCATTTACTTATTTCAGATAATTCTTAAACCAAGATTGCTAGATCAATCTGTCAAAAATCTCAGTCTCTTGACCATTTTCAGAATTCCAATTGCAATTTTTAATCCAAAATGCTCTTTACAGACCTGTTACACCTAATTATTGTTTTCAACTATAACATTACCCCCGGAAATCACTACACATACATGAAATCATCCCATAACACAAAGGTTTACAGACCAAAAGACCACTTGAATCAACCCCTCCTCAACAAAAGGCAACTACCTAATGTTTGGAAAAGCATTGCTGCTTCTTTTCCTTCAAAATAATTTCCCCTGTGTTGAATAATAGTGCCTTTGATAAAATACAGTGAAACACTGTATAAAATCTCTAAGTTGGAACAATGAATGAGGTTGGAATAGACAGCATTTCCAAAACTACTTCTTGCTCACAGAGAAATCTAAGTTAAACTTCACTCCATCAACTTACAGTGCCAAAGCTCTCCATCAACTTAAGGCAAACTCTGTGTTTAAATGAAGACAGCTTCCAGCAACACTACTCAGAGGTACCATTAACCTCTTCATTTTTCACAGTGTGCAAGCATTATTTCCTTTTACTGTACATCAAAGTAGCACCAAATCTTTTCTTTTGGGTTTATTATTTTATCTCTATAAAACTATTCCCCCTTCTTTTTAACTTCAAGTTATTGCGTTTCTTTTTATTCAGTATTTTATCCATTTTTCATTTTTTATGGTCAAAGTTGTTTATCATACTATGATGGCTACACAGAAAAGCCTGCTACAAGTGCTCAGACCCACTGGGTTACCTTAAAATAAGCCTAAAATAAGAGTATTTGAGTTTCACAGGAATGCAGATTCACAGGTGCATTTGCTATTAAAAATAACCACCTGCTGAAATCATCCACTGCACAAGAACATTGTCTAACAGATAGTAAACAGGCTGGCATGTGAAGTTTTAAACAAAAGAATGATTACTTTTCTGATTTACAGAAGCCTGTGCTTACACACATGCACATAAGTGCTTAGTTGGCACTAACAATTTCTGGGAAAAAAATTCCAAACAGCTAAAATTAGCAGAATTTCTCCAGCTGAAGAGCTCAATCAAGAAAACTACAAAACATCCTTTTCCTAAGATGAAATACTAACAAATGCTTTGCATAAGACTCCATATGTTATTGTTTATTTAAGAAAAACATTTTAGATAGTAAACAAATAAGTTTTAAAAGATTTTATAAAGGGATCATCTGGCTTTTCAGAGGAAAAAGGGGATTTTTAATTAATTTCTCACTCCTGGTTATGCAGCTTTTCCACTTAGACTCTGAGCAAATGAATTGTAGGTCTCAGGTTTACCAGGTGAGATCATAAGGTGTTTCCCAGCATATATTACAAGTAGAACTCTCCAATCTGTGATTATAGAATTATAGAATGATTTGGGTTGGAAGGGACTTTAAAGATCATCTAGTTCCACCCCCCTGCCATGGGCAGGGACACCTCCCACCAGACTAGGTTTCTCAGTCCCTCATCCAGCCTGGCTTTATGCACTGTACAGGATACTCAGGGCTTAAGAGAAGATTCTGCTCTTGCTTATACCTCTGTAGCCATAATAATTCAAGTGGAATTGTTACCAGCTGATTCTGCTTAAATAAAATCAAGAAGTCCTTAGTCTCTAATTTAAGATCAGTTTTCATATGAAAAACTAGAGGCTGGATACCACTTAAAGCTGACTGTCAGTCATACAAACACCTGCAAAAGAACCATTTGGGTCTTCAACACTACTAAAGCATGTGTCTGCCTAGAATCCAAATATGCTGTTGCTGAGTCTGCAGCAGATACCTCCTGCTCCCAGTAGATTGCTGAGAAGTGACCAGAGAGAACATCACCTGTCATGCAGTGAGATCTTTTGCTTGGGAGAATTCCAGAACTCACAGGAAGCACCTCAGCAGCATTTCGGAACCAAATTACTTCTAAGTTGTGTTTTGGCCAGAAACAAATCTATCATTTCATTTCAACCAGAAATTTTATTAGAGACAGGACACAGATGGCATCTCTAAATCTTCCTTTTTTTAACAATGCAATCACAAAGGAAACACAAACAACAGTAAATTCCAACTTTTCATAGGATTGACTTCATGCTGTGAATGTACTACTGTCAGGGCTGAGACTGGCACAACTAAGCAATGAAATCTCACTGGTCTGTCTAGTCCTAGTCCTAATATGCTCTCTATCACTTTATGAAGCTTCTATGTTTGACAAATTTCTGTTCAAAATTCAAATTACTGTTGAAAACTATCTTGCCTTCACAATTCAAAGATTGCTAATAAATGCCTCAAACTGAAATCACAAGGCAAAGGGAATTATCATTAGGGGAGAGTAAGGAATCATCTGTAATTATTTAGGTATTACCACATATATCATAGATTGGGTTGGGTAGGAAAGGACCTTGGGCTAGATGGACTTTTAAACCCCTGCAGGGATATCCTGCACTAGATCAGGTTGCTCAAAGCCTGTCAACCCTGGCATGGTATTAGCATATAAATATCAACCTTATTTAATATTATTTCTCCAAATCTTTTGGCACTCTGCTCTCTTTTAAAAAATAAAGTTACATATTCAAGAAGTGTAGAAAAACCCCTTCCTCATAGATAACAAAGGAAGCAAAGATGGGAACGACCAGCTTAAAATAATTTAAATGTGTCTCTTTGAGATTCTAATCAACATAAATCTTGTGTTTGCCATCAATAGGTCTTTGTCAATGGAAAACTACTCAGGTCTAAATTAGACTACTCAGTTTCTAATTACTAACTGCTAATTTATGGATATCTCTTGAAAACCTTTTAAAAGAACAAGAGCTGTGGCAACAGGTAAAGAGCATGGAGACTGAAACAGAAGTAAACCACCAATTATTAAATTTACTATTCTTATACTTTTTCCCCTAAATAAATGCAAATAAAGTGGCCACCTCAAAGGGCACAACAATTAAAATTCTATTAGTATCTTTCAAAACCAAAACAAAAAACCTCTTGGATCATCAGTTACTTGAAACTGAAGATGATGAGAGGTTTTAGGTTTTTACCTGTGTCTAACACTGTGGTATAAAATCATTCCCATTATCCTCTCCACCTCACCCCTAGAAAAATATCTCACTGAAAGAGAAAAATGGACTAATTGGAATAGTGCTCATTGTTTTATTTTGTTTGGAATCAAATTTGTCAGAGACTAAATTACATTTTAATGAGTATATTTCATAGTTAAAAATGCATATAGGGAAATGTTTACCTGTTTTTCCTTTATTTTCTACCCCATCTGAGAGTTTCATTATTTCTCCTCACAAATTCTATATATTCCCTAGACAGTGCAAGGATTTTTAATTTGAATCAAAACATCGAATAAGGGTATTTTTGTGATTTTGTTAAAATTGCTGAACAGCTTAATTTTTTTATTGCTCTATTTTATGCTCATTACAGGCAAATCCATTTTATAAAACCCCACAAATTCATCAACACTTGATGAAATGTAATTAATCAGTGGAAACATACAGCACATCACTGCTGATGTGTGATGGTGCTCTAGTTTTAGGGCTTTTAAATATAGAAGACTTACTAGAATCAGAAGTAAATTTGCATATTAATCAAGACAAATAAACATGTGGTGACTTAACTAGGAAACTTATTTGGATGACAATTTAATCAGCACAGGTTGAAAGGTCCATCACTGCAGCATCCTGTTTCTGCTAAAATATTGATTGCGTTACTGATTTCAGTAATGCTTTATTTTACAGGGCACAAATAACCATGTAATTACTCTTTAATTGAATGGTAATTGCTTGCTGGCAATTATTTGTTAAGTTTTGGAGTTTAATTACTAGGTTATTTGTGTTTTGTGAAATAAAATGTTATGTATTAGTAGCCAAAAATATTTTCTGTATGAATGGGTCTGTCAAAACTAGAGAAGTAAGTTACGAAGGTAGGAGTTTGACAAATAACACTATTACGCTAAAACTATTATTAAAAGGATCAGATGAATCTTTGAATGCTTTCCTTTTACTGAATTAACATTAGATGTAACATTTTTAAGATAAATGGAGGAATACTGTACCACAGAAGCATGATTTCCTCTGGGGTCTAGTCCACCATTTAGCATAATTTATCCTGATGTTTTGCTTTTCATTCTCTGAGCTTCTTTAGAGGAACTGAAATAGCATCCTATCCTCTTGAGAGCAAAGAATAAACCAAGTAGAAATATATTTCAAAGGTACTTCATATTTCTGCAAGTGAAGTGGATTACCACCAGCACATTATCTTAGCAGCCTATAAACTTTGTAGACCTGGCAGTTAGCTAGATAACAAGGGAAAGCATTATGTCTTGCAGTGTCAATGAGATATGACACATTCTGTGATATATTTATTCCAAGTGGTGATAGATGAGGTACCTGATACTTTGATCGTTAAGATTTGAATTTTACTTTTTCATTTTTGTCATCAACTATTTATGAATTGGCAGCAGACAGTCTAGCAAGGACTGCTGATTTTGTTTTTTTCCAAAAGATATCCAGTTAATAAATTAATTATTGATTCCATGATGCTCGAGCCACTTGGTATAAAAATATGCTAGACTTGTGATTTAAGAAGCTCTGATATCCATTACAGATTTCTTCAGTGGCAATGTGTTTTACTAGGCTTAAAGGAAAAACACAGAAGTACCACAATTGTTAGGAGGCAGTAACTGGTGCAATTGCTCAGAAGAAAAAAAAATATAACAAAAAAATACAACAAATTAAAAACCCAACTAAAAAAAAATCATCTTAGTTCCTTTCTTGAAACTGGAACAGGAACCACAAATTAAAACAAATTAAAAGATTACAAAATATCTCCTAGTGATTGTGCAAGGTACTCTTTGAAGCCTTCACTGATAATTGTAACATCTTGATAATTTGAGATAAAATTATTTCCTTTTATTGCCCTAAGATTTTTAGTTGTAACGTGGACATAAAATGCTTTGGCATTTATTACAACATTTCCAAGATGCCAATGGTAGTTAAACTCTACTTGACCTTTCAGTGTTTAAGAAGAGAAGCAAACTCTGACCTCGCAGCAACCTGATTCTGTCTCCTCTCAGCGCTGGCAAACTGATCACTTGTCTAACCATTGCAGGACATTGGATCAGCAGCCACATCAAAGGCAACAAGAGCCGATTCAGCAGGAGGAAAAAAGTCATCCATGCAAAATGGGCAATTAACATTAATCATACATGAAGTTGTTTGAGCTGATAACTAGAACCTGGTCCCTATGGCAACTCTCATAAAACAGTGCCCACACAGGCACGGAGAGAGCCACAGCTCATCTTCCATGGGCTCAGCATGTTCCCTTCTCACTTCAGTGGACAGAAGGAAATTGTGGAGAAAAGCTCTGACACACCAAAGCAAACTCTTCCCACTCAGTTCTCCAGGGTTTTTCAGTGAGGAAGGTCCTCAACATCAGCCTCAGTAAAAACATCTGTGCAAGTTTGTTCCTAAAGCATCACAAATATTAACTTCTTCCCTGTCAATGAGTTGGTATTAGTGTTCACAAAAAAGACTCCTTAATACCAACACTGACACTACACATATCTATTAACTTTATCATTAAGAATGCAAATAGCACATTGTAATTGTGTTCTTACTAAAAATCAGAGTAGTGAAAATACAATATGAATCTGAATAAAATCACATACACTGCTCAGTTCAGAAACAGCACAGTAGCCACAACTTGCACACACGCCAACAACAGCATTGACTGACCCCCTACTATGGCCACTCTCCCTTTTAACACTCTCCCCATCTCCAGGAGCTCCAGCTCATAGCCCACAGATGTTTTCTCACTCAGACATTTAAATAGGGTCCAGCTCCAATGTCCAGGCTGGTAGAACCAGCTGCCTTGGGACAGATCTGCTTCATCTTCCCAGTTACTCCTGATAGGGAAGAATCTTCTGGGCCAGGAGCACTTTAGCACTTACAATCTCCCATCCATTTGGCTTCTACCACCAGCACAGTCAATAGTGAAAAGGAGGAGCTGTGTGACACACCAAACCTGTAACCAAAGTCCATATTCAGTTATTCTCCTGAACTTTGTGCATCGAGTTTCAGTCCTCAGATGATAGAGAACTATCAGCCACTCAGCTACCTACTCCTCAACTAATTTTTTTCCTTAATTTTTGCATGCCTCCTGTTCTCATCCCACCCAATCCACTTCCTCCAGTTCCTCTCTCCTGTGTTTAATAATTTTCCAACTTTCTGAATCTTCCCAATTTTCACCTCTTCACCCATTCATCACATCCCTTCTATCTTTCAGACCCAAGCCAGCTGCAATTGCTTCCCTTACATCCTCTGCCTCCTGTCAAATTTCCAGTTACTTGGTCTCTTTTCTACACTGTTTCTTTGGAGAAAAGAAACCCACCTTGCTGAGAGCAGCTCCAGTGCTGACCCCTACCATGACTTTCTGTATCTCCTAGTAAAAATGAATGTCTGAGCAATGCCTAAACATGTGAGCTGAGATGCCACCTGCTAAATGCTTTCTGTCTCCTTCACTTCCATCCTCTGGAATGGTGTGGCTGATAGGAAGAGGAAAGGTGGTCTCTGAACAACTCTGCCTGCGTCTAGACAGGCATTTAGCACAGCAGCAGCTAAAATCAACCTCAAGCTTCAACATTCTGGACTCACTGACAATCATTTTTAGTGCAAACACAATTTAATTGTCTCATACAGATGTTCAAGAGTACAACAAAGTAAAAACAAACCAAGGCACCCAACTTCCATCTGGATATTGTTTTCTAATGGAAACACTGATTTCACAGTTATCCCAATGCTTTATAGCAATGTTTATGAGAGAAGTCATCAGACAAGACTCTTCAGCAAAACTGAAGAGCAGTAGCACTGGCATTTGGAGTGTCAGTGCCACTGGGTTAACTCACAGGATCATAAAGTTTAAACAGGGCTCAGAAGGGTCACCTGCTCTCTCAACCTCTGCCCCAAAGCAGGATCAAGTGAAGATGCAGTGGCACATCTGTATGTTGAAACTTGGCACTGATATCAGGTGGGCTCAGCATGGGAACTCACACAGCTCTACTCCCAACAGCCCACAGCTGATGCTGGCAAAGACAAAATAAAGATTTTACATGGGCAAGTACTTGCTGACTCACTTTCCTAAAAGAGCCACAGCAAATGCCAGTCATTCTCTTTGAGTAAACCTCAAATGCAATATATACAGACAATTGCGCAGGACCACAGAGGTCTTTGTACCTTCTGCTCTTCACTGTATGTCCCTTCACTGCCTAATGGGCTCCTTCCTGTCTGACAGCTCAATTTCTCAAGGATATCACTCAGCCCAGCCATCACTCCTTGAAGATACAGGTTCCAAATTCAGAACCACGAGACTGAATCACAGACTGTCACTTGGGAAAAGGAACCTGGAAGGACCTCATGGTGACAACGTACAGTCTCAATCTCATTTATTTAGAAAGTATTTGAATGAGGAAATGATCTGTAATAATTCTCTAGGATTTACCCCAAAAGACAAAAAGTAGTAGTGAACTGAAAATTGAATTAAGAAAAGGCAGAGTAAAACTCACTTTCATTAATGTAGCTGTACATCACATATACTGCAGCTTACAGTCCAAGCTACTGCAAAGATTTGCCATTCCACTGAGAAGCTGTAAATTTAGCATCAATATTTTCAAGTACTATTTAACAGTTTCCACACACATACTTCTACAAATGTTTGCAGAGATGCTTCCCAAGCAAGGAATCACAATCTACTACAAATACTCATGTTATAGGTGTCTGAATTATGTTAGATGCTTACAAGTTTTACTTCTAACCTTTATCTGAATTCAATGCCAATTTAGGGAAATATTATTACAGGGAAAGGTTCTTGAAATACTACTGTTTTCCGCTGAGCTGGATCTCAATAAGATTCAATTCAATTAAACTTGTAAAAAAAAGTGACTGTTTAAGCCTATTATCTATAGACAGAAACTTAA
>VZTY01010040.1:69651-82171 GCA_013400935.1 Turnix velox
ACACCCTTCACAAGAAACTAATTTTGGTCTCTTTTCTACACTGTTTCTTTGGAGAAAAGAAACCCACCTTGCTGAGAGCAGCTCCAGTGCTGACCCCTACCATGACTTTCTGTATCTCCTAGTAAAAATGAATGTCTGAGCAATGCCTAAACATGTGAGCTGAGATGCCACCTGCTAAATGCTTTCAGTCTCCTTCACTTCCATCCTGTGGAATGGTGTGGCTGATGAGGAAAGGTGGTCTCTGAACAACTCTGCCTGCGTCTAGACAGGCATTTAGCACAGCAGCAGCTAAAATCAACCTCAAGCTTCAACATTCTGGACTCACTGACAATCATTTTTAGTGCAAACACAATTTAATTGTCTCATACAGATGTTCAAGAGTACAACAAAGTAAAAACAAACCAAGGCACCCAACTTCCATCTGGATATTGTTTTCTAATGGAAACACTGATTTCACAGTTATCCCAATGCTTTCTAGCAATGTTTATTAGAGAAGTCATCAGACAAGACTCTTCAGCAGAACTGAAGAGCAGTAGCACTGGCATTTGGAGTGTCAGTGCCACTGGGTAAACTCACAGGATCATAAAGTTTAAACAGGGCTCAGAAGGGTCACCTGCTCTCTCAAACTCTGCCCCAAAGCAGGATCAAGTGAAGATGCAGTGGCACATCTGTATGTTGAAACTTGGCACTGATATCAGGTGGGCTCAGCATGGGAACTCACACAGCTCTACTCCCAACAGCCCACAGCTGATGCTGGCAAAGACAACATAAAGATTTTACATGGGCAAGTACTTGCTGACTCACTTTCCTCAAAGAGCCACAGCAAATGCCAGTCATTCTCTTTGAGTAAACCTCAAATGCAATATATACAGACAATTGCGCAGGACCACAGAGGTCTTTGTACCTTCTGCTCTTCACTGCATGTCCCTTCACTGCCTGATGGGCTCCTTCCTGTCTGACAGCTCAATTTCTCAAGGATATCACTCAGCCCAGCCATCACTCCTTGAAGATACAGGTTCCAAATTCAGAACCACGAGACTGAATCACAGACTGCCACTTGGGAAAAGGAACCTGGGAGGACCTCATGGTGACAACATACAGTCTCAATCTCACTTACTTAGAAAATATTTGAATGAGAAAATGATCTGTAAGAATTCTCCAGGATTTACCCCAAAAGACAAAAAGTGAACTGAAAATTGAATTAAGAAAAGGCAGAGTAAAACTCACTTTCATTAATGTAGCTGAACATCACATATACTGCAGCTTACAGTCCAAACTACTGCAAAGATTTGCCATTCCACTGAGAAGCTGTAAATTTAGCATCAATATTTTCAAGTACTATTTAACAGTTTCCACACACATACTTCTACAAATGTTTGCAGAGATGCTTCCCAAGCAAGGAATCACAATCTACTACAAATACTCATGTTATAGGTGTCTGAATTATGTTAGATCCTTACAAGTTTTACTTCTAACCTTTATCTGAATTCAATGCCAATTTAGGGAAATATTATTACAGGGAAAGGTTCTTGAAATACTACTGTTTTCCGCTGAGCTGGATCTCAATAAGATTCAATTCAATTAAACTTGTAAAAAAAAGTGACTGTTTAAGCCTATTATCTATAGACAGAAACTTAATACCATGCACTGGATGCATTTACAGCACCCAAGTATCACATAACCCACATGAAATGATAGCTAATTCCATCACAGTAGCATATTGTAGTCTGGTGCCACAATATTTTCACAGCAATTCAACTTCAATGCAATAGGAAACTGCTCTTGCTTTAACTGCTTTTAACCTCTGCATTGTAAGTTTCAGTGTTTTCACAATTTTGGAAACACTCTTCAAAGTTAGAAAATAGAAATTAATCTTTCAAAGAATAATAAATGAAGGAATATAGAAATGAACCTCTGTAACACCCCCTGCACCTATGTCCACACTGAAAGGAAGAATTGTTCAGAGCAATCAAAGGGAGCCTCTATGATTAGGTGATTGTATCCAGAAGTAAACATGTGAGGGTTAACCTCTGCAACACAGAAAACACCCTGTAGTAAGCAGTTGATCCTGGAAACAGTGAGAAATTAAGCAGGCAGTAAAAGTTAAGTGGTTTCACTGTTACCTTTACAGATTTTGTGACTGAGTATTTAATTTGCTGTCTACAGACACAGACACACTTATTTCTACTGCAAAGGCTCAAAATAAAAAAGGACTTCTAAACAACCAAACACAAATTTTTAAGGACCATGAAAATATAAAACAGGTAGAAGGAAAATTTACAAAGTTCACATTAAATTTATCCTTAAAAGCCTCTTGTAATAAAGATGCTCATGTGAGCAGGGCTGTACAGTGAGCCCATTTACACACCCCTGCCTAACCTAGTCCTGTCTGTCAGTAATACTCCCAAGGCACAAGGGGAAATCACTGATCAGAGTTCTGACCCCACAACTGATCCTGTGCTGGAGACTGAAGTCCTTTCTATATCTGAGGATGCTGAACACCACACCTTCAGTTTGAGGTTAAACCCTCCAAAGTTTATTTAAATACAAGTGCCTAGTGATGACTCCAAGGGGATACAGCAAGTACCTAGAGATACTGGAAAAGCCATCCCTGCAAGAGTGTGAACTCATGAGGATGTTCTCAGTGCCCAGAGACCCCTTATCTTACCCCTTGGCATGGCTTGGAGAGGACAGAGAATGTGTGTTGGTTTGTAAGTACAGCTCTGCTCCTGCTATGGGCAAATACACTCTCTCCATTGACTGACAGAATCACAACCACACAACACAGCAAAACTTACTGCTCCTTAATAAAAAGATTTCTTTTTTTCCCCTAAAAAGACTAAAAGAATTCCAGCAAAAGAGTGTTTGTAACCAGATTTCCTGCAGATAAATGAAAGACATACGTTTCCATGGCTGCCAGCCTACTAAATTTTGCAAGCATAAATATTTACCTAGGACTAGGGGGTAGGGAAATCAGATAGAAAACCACTATCTAGACCCTTCAAAGTCTAAATATTGTAACACAAAGGTCATTATTTATAAACAGAACTAAAAAACACATCTTTTCTTTGTACATTTCTATCATGCTTTTCATCCACTCCATATGCCTTCTATTATTACCATTCCTAGACCAGAAAATTATTTCTATGTCACTTGCTCACACTATATGCATTAATTTTCTTTAGACTTTCTTGTGGTTATTGATTTCCTGCTTTGTTGAAGTGGCTTTGTTTCTTTCCCAGCAGGCTATCCATTTCATAACAACAGTTGTTCAACAAATCAAAAAATTATATTCTAAAATTAAATTAGTTTTTTTATCTTCATTTATTTATATCCGAGTTAAACGTGACACATTTCCCCCAGAAAAAGGAAATACTTAATTCCTCCCAGTATGCAAAACAAACCAAGTAGATTTTTTTTTTCTTTCCTAATAAGACATATTTATTTTTGTGACTGGAAACATGAAAGAAAAAGTATAAATAAAGCATTCTTATGTTGTAATCACTGCTGTGGCCTGTGTTTTAAAATGAACAAGAGAAGATTATTTGGCCCACAGCCAAATTCATGTAAGACCTATCTTGCTATACTCAGATTCATTAGAAATTCCTTTATTATTTTTCTTTGAGTGCAAGTGGGATCACACTCTAACAGTGTAATCATCTCCCCTGCCTAGCACAGTAAAGTTGCAATCCTCTGCCATCAGACCACAGAGATACACAGATTCTACACAACAAGAAAGAAGCAAATGAATTTAAGTATTACTTAATCAACTGCAAAATAAAGGAAAAAAGTGCATTTGCAAAAGGTGACAGTTCTGACACTTTCTACATCTTTCTATGCTGTATATTCACTAAGTTTCTGTACCAATGTTCTGAGGCTTCTTCTCCTCCTCCATCCTCCAACATTACTCCAACTAGCCCAAGCAAACCACAATAAAACCAAGGGGGAAGCATGCAGCCACTATACTCAGATTAAATTCTTACCATATTTCATGCTCAAAGCACATTTCTATATGCTTTGATCCAAAAGCCTCCCTATATTTTCTATTATCCATGTTCTCTAACAGGTACTCCTTTGTGAATTAAAGCAATTGGATGTTTGAGCATCACCTTCATCATTATATTAAGAAAAAAACAAGAGCTCACATACTGCTGCTCCTTCATGATAATTCCTTTCAAAAACAATGAGCTTGATAGTCTTCATCAAATTATTGAGGAATTTTGTAATTTTTTTTCTTCTCATATTGAATATATTATTCTTTTTGGGGAGGGACATTTTCCTCAAGGACTCATGGGGGTAACTATGTTGCCAAACAGCAGACAGAGGATTCTTCAATGCATTTAAATCAGGTGAACACAGATGTGGGACTCCATATCTCATTGCCAAATTGGCAGAAGAACAACCACCAGGACAGTTGAAGATCCAGGTGCATCCTACACATTGAGACTGCACAGGCATATATCTCAAAATCACCTTGTAGGTGGGAGACAAAATAATTTAGACATTTCCCCCTCTTTTTAAGCCACAGCCATGTGAGCAGAGAGAAAATGGGGTAAGAGACCAAAGCAGCACACTGACTACTGCCAGCCACAGCTTAGAAACACAGCACACATCACGTTCATTTGCATGAAGTATTCAGGTATCAGCTCTCCAGGTAACTCCACCAAAGATAAAGACTGCAGTAAACACATACTCACCTCCTAGAAATTCAATACATCTCAGTACTTCTAAATGCTGTGAATTCCTTGCTGTCAGTATAATTCAATCCATGATAATGCAAAACCAGAAGCTGTGGCCTTTCTAGGAATAACTAATAAATAGTAATAATGCTGCCATAAGCAGCTTCTGCAGGGACACAACCCTGCACCAAGACAGGCAGATGACCAAAAGGAAAGCCATCTCAGTACTTCTAAAGGTTGTGAATTCCTTGCTGTCAGTATCTGCCTTTGCAGACACATATACAGCACAAAAGTGAACAATCTGACTTCAAACTACTCACAATAATGTACAAAGATTAACTGAGCAGGCATGAAATTGTGATCTTTTGATTTGGAAACATCTGATAAAGCTACATATTGCAAGTCAGTTCACTAAGATGAATTAATGTGTGTCCACACACATGAAATCAAACATACTCANCAATATTGTACAAAGATTAACTGACCAGGCATGAAATTGTGATCTTTTGATTTGGAAACATCTGATAAAGCTACATATTGCAAGTCAGTTCACTAAGATGAATTAATGTGTGTCCACACACATGAAATCAAACATACTCACTGAACAAAGTGCTTCCAATAAGCCACACACAGTGTAACTCTCTAGCATGACAGATGACAGTAATTTCTGCTAGATGTTTTATCACCTTTTTAAACTGGCAAAAATCCTCAAACTTAAGTGGTGAGAAGCAGAGCTGTGTCATTTATCCTTGCAGCAAATAAATAGCAGTAGCAATAATCATCATCATAAATAGTCATTTCAGCTGCAGATCTTCAAGTATTTTCTGGCAAATAATGTCACTAAAGAGAGAGAATTACAGATCTACAAGGTAGAGAACACCCTGAACTGTAGGCAGACAGTCTAATCCTGGATCCCCAATGTTTTCCACTTAAAGTCATGAAATCCAACTGTTCATAGTCATGATACTTGTGTGGTACCCATGAGCTTGGATCCCTCACACAGCCTGCAACCAATCTGCAGATGATAGGTGGGGTAAACCCTTCCTACACTGCTCTGTAGAGTAATTGGGACTAAGTTTACAAAACCCTACACAGGAAAAAGAAAATGATTTATAAGTAGGCAGACTCAGTTTAAAAAGGAAATAGGTTTTGAAAAAATGGTTTGCAGAATATAGGAAATGAAAAGAAAAAAATGTTTTCATTCAGTTTCCTGTTTAGATGTATGGATAGATCTGACTTCAAATAGATGAGCCACACAGAAGTTTAGTTTACAAGGGTCAGATGGTAATAGTTTCTGTTTAATCCTTGATTTACATTAACTTGCAGGGAAATTAATGATTTTAAACAGGCATCAAAGTGAGGCCAGTTCTTGCATTTCTCTGACTTTGCTTGAGGAACAATTGTTTCCTTTATCTGTCCTCCAGAAAGTTAGTGATTGTGTTTAACTTAATCTATTTCAGTTGCCTTCAGGCACAGCATATTGGGAGTTGTTTTTCAGTTTTTCAGTTGCCCCTTCGGTCTGCAAACTCTCTGACAGCTCCCTTATATTCTCGTGCTTACCTGAACATTTCACAAAACCTCTCCTCACAACTGCACACGTTATAATTTACTCATTAAACCTGCAGGTTTTCACCTTAGGTCTGCTGCCAAAAATAGTGTTTCAAAACTCCTATCTTTTTGGAAGAACATCTTTACAAATGTGCAATTAAAAGTCAAAGGTCTTAAGAAAGCTGTTAGAGGCATGTTGCCTATTTTAATGCCCCAGACAGATGGTTGTTCAAAAAACTAACTTAAAATTAATAAAAAGACATGCTTTGAGGATGAAATGATGTATCAAATGTAAAATCTGAGATATTAAAGTGAGAGTTGAACATGTCTGTCAGCCAAAGGAGTTGCAAACATCACTGATATGCATCAGTACAAAAGCACATACGCAAAGAGAACTATTTATTACATTTTTTCCATGAGTGGAGCCCATACAATGATCATTTTCCCCAAGGATGAACAATATCTCATTTTTGTCTTTTGTTACTACTTGAATTTGTACAGTCTAATCCTGGAGCCTTTTCCTTTAAAAATACAGGTGCTTCCCTTTTACTAATTAAACACAAGTACTGTGTAACTGTTGACATTCTCAAATTGGTGTAATCACCTTGGACTGAATGGATGACAGAATTTCCAGCTTAGCTTTATTCCAGATATTTTTTTTAAAGCTGTGGAGAAATGACATAAGACGACCCTCTCTTTTGAAAATTAACTAGTCAGGCCACAGTGGTTGGAACTAATCAATTTGGGATAAACATCAAATCTCACAGTAAACCAACTGATTTGACAACAAACTCAACCTCTTACTTTCACAGTGATGGTCACCAGAACTGCTCTTGCTCACTAAAATGTCCCACTTTTACCAATTTCTATCATTTTAGATATACATTCCCTTCCCTTGAATTGTAAGAGTTTTACCATTGGGTTTTTGTGAACTAAATTCAGATGATAATGGCCTTTTCTCAGAGTAGAAAAAAGTCAGGCAGTAACTGCAACTGTGTGAAACAAGATTCAACTCCCACTATTTCAAGAGATGGGTAAACATAATACACATAAAGATAAACAAATATCTACTATTTTTCACTAGCTGCCACAATGTGAGTTCTCCCACATCTCAGGTATCAGTGACACTGCTCTGGGTCAGCAGCAGCAAGAACTACTCAGTATGCAAACAATGAGCCTTCAAAGAGGAACAGATTGGTATTCCTTAGGCATATGTGCTCCTTTACTTCAGGATTCACAAAGAAAATCTCAAAGAAATAATGAAGAAATATCCACACATCTGTGATCTTTAACGTGATCACAGTTGATCTGTGGTTTGTCAGTGCTGCAGACTTGCTCCTCTTGAAGAGCTGACCAAAAGCCAAGACGTGAGGCAGTTCTGATACAAGACTAAGCTTTTTCCCTGGTCTTTTTAAAAAGAGCTTCAGCAAAATAATACTTTAAAGAGTCCAGATTAGGTAGCATGAAAGCCTGTTCTATGTTAGTGTCCAGTCTAGGTAGGTCTAGGTACTTACTGACCTGGAGAGATAACTTCTGCTTCTGATAAATACTTAAACAACTATAAAAAGAATGATCTGATGACAGCAGACAGTTGCACTGCCATTAGGCAGAATAAAGATCTCTCTAGAAGAGACACTTGCAGAATTAACTGATACATGGGAAAAAAAAAATATGCAATGTATTTAGACTGCAATTCCAAAAGAAAAATCATCCAACAGAGTGCCTTGTTCTAATAAAATATTAGTATGGATGTGAGCACTCATGCACTGAAACAGAGTGAATGAGGGTAAGCAGAAGAGCTACCTTGAAGATTCAGAGATAAATTGATTTGGCTCTAATTCAATCTGGTATCTTCATAAACATTCTAAAAGGAAAGCAGAAAAGTTTAAACAAAACCTCACAGAAGACATGGCACTGACAGGAAAGGGGAAACATTGCAAAAACCTTCAGTGAGATCTGAATGAATAAAAGCTGCTTAAGAATGAATTTTTTTTTTTAAAAAAAGCAAAATTAATGAAGTGTGAAAAATAATGTAACTGTAGCTCTCAAAAGGAGAGGCAACATCTGTAATGTTAATATACTGAGAGACATTTAGGTGTTAGAAACGATTGCAAATTAGACAGATGTGATAAAACAAGCAAAATATCCAAGTCTGTGCTGGGCTGCCTGCCTAGAAGCATCATTTGAGAAAGGAAGAAATTGCCCTCACTCATCTGCTCCTGTATGGCTGTACCTGGAACTGTATGTGTATTTCTAAGCAACCTAATTACAAGAAAGATATCACCAAGCTAGAGGGAATTGAAAACACAGCAGTCAAAATGATCATGTCATAAGACTGAGCTCATTTCAAATGAAAGATTGAGATTTGCATTGCTGTATTCTACGTGGTAAACAGCAGATGTGAAAAAAAATAAAAACAATACATTTAAGGAGAGTTGGGCATTACCAGCAAAACTTTTTTCACTGTCACTACAGAGATCAGCAATCACCATTTTTAAATCAGAAAGTGTATGAAGGCACATAATTTCACAGATCCCTGAAGCCCACCTGTGAAACAGGGTTGGGAAAGTAAAAGGAATAGGTTAAGGTTTCACTGCCTTGATAACACAGCTTTCAAAAACAGCCTTTGCAGAGTTTGCACCAGTCCACACTTTGGGCTATTCATTCAGAATACTTGAAGAGATATCTCAGATTTAGAAAAAGGAGAGTACAAGGATTTGTTTTGTAATTACTTATAAGAAACTTGGTTTTCCTTGCAAGAAGAGCAATGCTATGACACTTGTTCTCTTTTGCATTACTCACTGCAGCTTCTTAGCTTTAATTGTACAGCTTTCCCTTGAGCAAATATTAATGACAGAATAAATTCCTCAGCTAACTAAAAAGGTTATTTTCCAGTGATACTTAAAAGAGCACAGTTATTCTAAAGCATTATTCTAGCAGACTAACTGACATTAAAAGAAGTGTAAAGTGCATAACTTGATTCTTTTTCAAATATATCAGAAGTCATTTATTTCAAAATCACATAAAGTATGTGGGATGAAATCCCACTCAGGCTGCACTACTGTATCTCAAAGGAGAGAACATTTTTTCAGTGATTCATAGCAAGCCAAATTTTTTCAGAAAAATTCAAAATTTGGTGCTTGTTAAGCCCATTCTCATTGTGTTTATTTATTCATAGATTTTTATTGCTATTGCACATAGTCATTTCCTGGGAAAAGAAGAAAAATTATGAAGCTTTGAAATTAATTTTTTGTATTTTCATTTCTTAAAACACACTTTCCTAAACAGTGGAACAGATTTCACTTTTAAGATTTCATTATTTCTCTGGAGGATGCTAATTTTTAATTTTCTAATAGTTATAGTAGGGATTTTGTATATTGTGAACATTGTTTTTAATTACCCAAGTTTAAATTTCTTCATATTTTCAGGTCAGTTATGAGCAGGTTGAGTGTGATCACACACTAGAGAAGGATATCCCTTCTGCTGCATCCCTGCTAAAGTACAGCTCCATAAAAATGTCAGCATTTACCTGAACAAGACTAACCCTATAAAATGCTGTAATCCTCAAAGTTCTTGGGACTAACAGACAGGAGTTCTCTTTGAAGGTCTGTGCACCAGTTAAGAATTCCAGGATTATCCCCTCATGCATTTCATGGCAGAATTAAACTTAGGACATCATAATTTATTTAAATAGACCTAATTACAATACATGCATCTTGCCTTATAAATTGATGCTGATGTTGAATTAGTTAAATATATTAAACTTCAGTTTCTGAAATTCTTTGGAAGAAATGAGCATCTGTGCCTGTGCTTCTTTTATAAGATTTAGCAACACACTATATTCATGTATCAAAAAAGTAAAAAAGAAAGCCTGAGAATGATTTAAAAGGCAAAAGCAAAACTAAACACCAATGTTCACATCACTCACTGTGTATTTTTTGTCTGTAAAGTTAGAATTGAAGTCCAGAAACTTGCTGCTATAGATTTTTAACATTTGCATTTGTACTGAAGCTATTTGGACCTATCCTGTTTTGCAAGAGCCTCACATTTGTACTATGAGGATGCAGATGAGAGTTTCAGAAAGCATCAGCCCCTCACCCAAACAGATTCCAAACTGAGAGCACATTAGGGAAAATTCAAAATTAATCAACAAAATAGCTCATGCAACAGCCAGCACTTTCAGACAGTGAGCTCTTATGCTGATAAGGAAACATCTTCCCAAGTGGCAGGCACAGAACACAGAATGAAACCAGTTGACCAAAAGCTGTGGTTAAGTGCTTGCAATAAAAACCAGAGACATGTAGCATGTTCAAGAGTTCTATTTTGCAACTGCATTAAATTAGGAATAAATATTAAAATAGCTAAAAATAAAGTTATTTCCAATCAAAACCACTGTACAATCCACAACTCAAAATCCATTTCGTTCCAAAGTGAAGCTTCTAATCAACATCTACTCCAGCTGATCAGTATTCCACACTATCTGCCTCTAGATTAGCTTTCCCCAGTCCCTAACTCCTAGGAAATTTCTCACATCCCATCTACTTTCCCTGGACTAGTACTGTGGTAACAAAAAGACAAAGAAAAAAAGGTAAAAATTACCTAGAACACAAGAGGGAATAAAGCTCCTGCACCTTCCTCCAACTGCTTTCCATGAAAGAGCACCAACACCTTCACATTACCCCAAAAAACTCTCTGATAGTTGATGGGAAAAGAGATGTTTGTTCTTCCCCTGCATCAGGAGCAATGGGACTACACAAAAGCAGGGGGGATGATGCACTCAAAGACTGATCCCAAAAAAAAAAGAGATCTGAAACTTCTGGTCTCATTGCAAGGATCCAACTTAATAGGTTTGAGTAGAGGGCAAAATGCAAACTGAAATACTACAGAAGAATATGAGAGAATATCATCATATAGATAACTACATCAAGGCACAACTCTTAGCAAATATATTTCAATTATTTGCAAAATTGCCCTGAAAACAAATACTTAATTTACAGCTGAAGTTACTTGCTGTGTCCTGACAGGATAACGTTCCCCTTGTGGCATCAAGGAAATTGGGGACCTGTTTTTTATACTCCAGTACCTCAAAAGTGCTCTAAATACTTAGAGCATCTCCTGCAGCTGCTATGAATTGTTGGAGGCAGCCATGCTGGGATTTAGCTCCAACCACCCTAATGGAAACAATCCACTAATCACATTTTGAATAACAATTAAAGCAATTAAAACACAAGAACTTGTTTTTAGAAGTTTAAGGTGCTTCATAAATGAGAGACATTAAACATTTACACAGGCTTCAGCTTGGACACTTACTCATTTTAAATATAAAGAAACACATGAACTAGTTGCACTCATTTCAATTCAAACAAGTTTCCTGGCACTTTCATTTGATTATTATAATTAGATTTATCTAACACAGTTCCTAAAAATATAGACATTGATACATAGAGCTTTTGTTCCATTACAATTCATTAGAAAACAGTAAACAAGATGTTTAAAATTAGGATTTTGTTCCCTCCTAAACTCTCAGGAAGAAGACGGCAGCCAAAAAAACCTGAGTAAGTCAGGGTGCCTTTGAAGATATTTAATTAAAATCTAATCCCACATTCTTAAAGGCTCACATAAATTAAGCTGTCATTCAGGAGATTTATGCATTCACATTTGCATATTACATACAATTCATCAATTACTCATGTTTGAAAGCAATGCCTTTCTCGGGGAGCGGCGGTGCCAGCGGTGCCAAGAGGCGCAGGGAGATGCAGCCACTGCACCCGCTGCTACCTTGGAGAAAGTCACTTCCATATGGCAGAGACACTTCTGCTGTCACACACAGCCCCGAGCACGCTCACAGACACCTGACGGGAACATGATGGATTCTTTTCAGCTCAATCTGTCAGCTAAAGATGAACATTTTGGGGAGTTCTTCAAGCAACAACATCAGAGAGTCAATATTCTCCAGATCACAGAGGAAAGCTTCACAGGACACCCATCGAGTCATCTGGCTCTTCTGCTGGAGGAAGCCAAGCAGAACTTGGAATTTCTCAAATTCAGACCAAAGAAGTTTTTCCCCCAAACATTTCTATAGAATCATAGAATAGTTTGGGTTGGAAGGGACCTTAAGGATCATCGAGTTCCAACCCCCCTGCCATAGGCAGGGACACCTCCCACTACATCAGGCTGCTCAGTGCCTTGTCCAGCCTGGTCTTGAACTCCTCCAGAGAGGGGGGATCCACAACCTCTCTGGGCAACCTCTTCCAGTGTTTCACTACCCTTACCCTAAAGAATTTCTTTCTTAT
>VZTY01010042.1:5504-28008 GCA_013400935.1 Turnix velox
TTCTCCAGGCTGAACAACCCCAACTCCTTAAGCCTGTCCTCTGAAGGGATGCCTTAACTCCATCCTGCTGGTGTGAGACAAAATAAACACACATAAAAAAAACCCCCAATGCTAACTGACAACCAGACTGGAATGAAATATGTGTGTGCTGAAAAGTGCAAGGATGACTCAGGCTCTCCCTGGAGCCTGGTGGCATCTGAGTGATGTTTTCCTCTCCCTATCTGTAATTGCCACATCCAGGCTGATCTATGGCATTTATATTTCTGATAGGTGATGATGTAGAGAAGGCCACTTCATCAGGGCTGAGAGAGCCTGTCTGACCTTTTAATGAGGCTCTGGTCTTCCTGCTGCCTCTTCCCACTCATTCCCCTCCTACTGCTGCCATGGAACAAGTACCAGAGGTCTTGTCCTGGATCCTGCAGCATCCTCCACTGGGGAAAAAGGCAGGTTGGGAAGAAATCAAAGTTGACTCAGGCTAGAGATAAGAAAGAAATTCTTTACAGTGAGGATAGTGAAACACTGGAACAGGCTGCCCAGAGAGGCTGTGGATGCCCCCTCTCTGGAGGTGTTTAAGGCCAGGCTGGACAAGGCACTGAGCAGCCTGATCTAGTGGGAAGTGTCCCTGCCTTAGCAGGGGGGTTGGAACTAGATGATCTTTAAGGTCCCTTCCAACCCAAACTATTCTCTGATTCTGTGACTCACAGTGGGTACAGTCCCTAAGAAGCCACCACTGCACCCCTCAGACACTAAGCAAGGGCCAGGCTGGATCACAGGATTCTGTTAAATGGGGATTTTGTTATCATCCTTATCCTGAACTATTTCCTTCATCAGGGGCAGAGTTGGGTATCTGCTTTCAAAAACCCCAGCCTGAATAAATCTTGTATGCATCCCAGATGGGATTTTTCTCCTCACTGTATGCTCTAATTTCCTTCAGAGAAGGAGAAGTACTTGGAGTTGTGGCTTTCCCTCATTTGCTACCAGGGCTTTCAAACCCAAAGGCCTTCACTTTGAATAGAAAAGCAGCTTCTGATGTTTCCTCTCTCTCACTCAGCGAGGGTGGCTGGAGAATGCATTGCCTCAGCTCTGACCTATTTCTCTGTTCAGCACATTTTTTCCCCCTCTCATAGACATGGGAAATGGTCCCAAGCCCCAGGGCTGATTTCTCCTTCCAGTTCCCTCAGATGTCCCTCCCTGACAAGCTGGGGGAACAGACCTTCATGGGAGGAGTGTCACAGATTGCCCTTTCCTCTGTGTTTCTGCCTCTATTTTTGGGTTTTTTTCTGCCTCTTTGCTCCCCATGAACTGTAATAAAAATGTCATCTCTCAGGGAAGGTGCTCCGTGAGTATTTGATACTGAAAGAGAATCTCAGGAGCAGACACATAGGGCAATTACATGCGTGTTTTCCATCCTAATTAGGCTCAACTCTTTAATTGTGGGTTGCATTGCTGACCCCTTTTTTCATTCATTAAGGAAATATCCCCTCTTTTAGTGAGACTAAGCTGGAGCATGAGTTGAAAGGTGATAGAAGAAGGTGGAATAGTTGACAGTTATGAAGTTGCTGCCTGCCATGGGAGCACTGCTGTGTGCATCCCCCTCTGGCACTGCAGCCTGGTCCATGATGCTCCTGGGACTGGTGACATGGTGGCTGAGACTGGGTTGTCCCCAGTATCTGGACAACTAAAGGGCTGAGATGCCAGCAGCAGTTGCCACTCCAGCACCAAGGGCTGACCATTGACCCTGGTGACCTTCACAGGTATTAAACACATAACCAAGGTCCTTAGGGATGCAGATTCCATTAAGATCATTATTATTATTACCCTTAACATTTATTTATGTGACAGTAGGGCCTCAGACAGGCTGAGCTGTGCAGTGAAAAGATGAGCCTGATGAAAAACAATCTCTCAAAGAACAGGCACCTGACTCAGGAAGATTTGGAACAGCAAATTATCAGGGTTTTGGGTGGAATTTTGCCTGGACTTCAAATGACATGTGTGACCATTAAGGAGCTGGCACTGGTGTGGGTGTCAGGGGCATTTACAGCTTTGTCAGGGTTCCAGTTGGGGCAGCTCTGAAATTCACAGTGTGTAAGGAAATAAAATATCTAAAAGAGAGGATTTGCAGCTTTCCAGCTGGGTGCAGATGGTTTTCACCACGCAACAGCATAACAAAGGCACCTCTCAGGAGCTGAGCCAGGCTGCACACGTGTGTGTGTGGGGGTGTTATTTAGGATTGGGAGGCACTGGTGAGGGGTGACACAGCTTTATTATGCCTCATAAAAATAAAGCCAGGAGAGATAAAAACAACACCTCCATTTGAAAAGAGATAGGGATAAGCCAGATAAAAGATATGATTTTATTTTTTCCTCCAAGAAAGACTATGAAATAGGCTGTTCTCGCTCACTGAGGTTCAGTAATTCAAGCTGACAGGATATTAAGGTTATTTCAGGTTCTCCTGTCTCACAGGGTCATAAGCCTTCTGCTATGCATGTTAATCCATCTTAGCATTCCTCTGAGTCGCTGCAGAAGTAGGGCAATTGGTTTAGTGTGTACCCTTTCCATTTGCAGCCCAGTTGGGAGGAGAAACCTACTAATTAACAGAACAACCCTAGAAAATCAGCAGAGAGATCCTGATATTACAAGAGACACCGTGATGAAAGGAAGCCCAGCCTTCCTGGGAAATATTTCAGGGATGAGGGGAGCAGGAAATCTGAGAGATAGAACTGGATGTGTTTCTCCTGCAGCGCTTCCCTCTGCCCAGATCTTCCTCAGGATAGCTGGGGGATGTTGTGCAGGCTGAGCCACATCTCTGTGAAAAGTGGAGAGAAAACAAGAGGCTGAGTCTCATTGCATCCTCCTGCATGTGCAGCATCACCTCACCCCTCCCCAAACAGCAGCTGAGTGATTAAGGTCCATGCTGCACCCAAGGATGCTCCTGGATCCTTCTGAGGACCAGTTAACACCCCCACACCACAGCAGTGTGACCAAACTGTGCCCTTCTCAGCCCTCTGTGTGCTACATACCTGAATATATCAAGCTGGATATAAGAAATTCTTTATTTTGAGGGTGGTGAGACATTGGAACCAGTTGCCCAGAGAGGTTGTGGATACCCCCTCTTTGGAGATGTTTAAGGTCAGGCTGGATGAGACATTGAGCAACCTGGTCAAGTGGGAGGTGTCCCTGCCCATGGCAGGGGGGTTGGAATGAGATGATCTTTAAGGTCTCTTCCAACCCAAACCATTCTATGATTCTATATTCACTTTTTTTCCTCCTTGTTATAAGGCATTTAAAAGCCCTCCAGCTTTCCAGCAGATGCTGCAATGACATCAGGGAAATCACCTTAAAAATAATAGTGCTCATTTTTGGAGCCAGATGTGTTGGAAAAGCCAATGAGCTCCCTGAAATTCTCTGCTCTCTCTCACCTCGTTTGCTGTGACTCACTCCCAGCTCCCAAGTGATTTCCAAATTAGCTAACACTGCCTGAAAACCTCGCCTCTGTAATTTTAATTTGTCTTCTTCTGGGGTTTGCCAGAGCCCTCAGAGTTAGGGGTCTGGGATACCTCTGCTTCCCAACCCCCCCATCTCAGCTGCTGCAGTGACAGCTCCACTGAGACTAAAAATAACAACATCCAATTAAAATAAATCAAAACATCCCCAAAATGGATATATTTTTTTTTTTTTCAGTATCCAAGAGGCCAGAAAACTCCACACTCAGAACCACTCTTAGTGCTGGGGTGGAGGCACCCATCCTGATGGCCAAATATGGCTTTTCCAGTCCCAAAACCTCCTTCCTGGGCCATCACGAAGGGAAAGGTCCCCAAGCCATGTGTCTTGTGCCAGTCTACCATGATGGATGTCTAAGGCTTCATCATCTCCTCCTTTACTGTCTAGAATAGCAGAGCTTAAAGCCAAATTGAGGTGTTCTCATGTTATCTGAACATAATTTGGTTGCTTAAAATAGTTCTTATTTTAAACCAATGTCACCATTTTGGTCATGTCATTCAGGGAATAAGATCCATCAGTTTGAGCTGGTCAGGAACCCCACAGCCCCATCATGATTTGTAGCAGCCTATAGATCTTGCATAAAGAATTCTTTGCAGACCTTTCTTTCCCCCCCTAGAGCTTTACATTCACATTTTCCCAGCTGCTGTGAGGGGTGCAGATCCCCTCCTCTGTTCTCCCCATGACTACAACATGGGTGGCCACTGCTTCTTGCCGCAGAGAGCTGATTTAAATCATCTCAGGCTTACAGACAAGTCTGTTTATTTTAACACTGTGAAGCTTGTTCACTCTCTAGACAGCCTGTAAGGGCTGAGGGCCAAAATCCACGCTGATATATAGATCTCACCCTCAGATTTCTTGTGATTTAGTGCAAGGAGGGTTGGAGAAGTCAGGGCAGAAGACTCTGAAGTAGCCTCACATCCACACTGCATTTCATTTGCAAGGGAGGTGGAAATCATGGACCACACCTCACCTCATTTTGTTTGGTTTGCCTGCAGGATTTGGTCTTCCTTTCATCTTTTGGCTTCTGGGGACTGTGTGGCCAAGGGGAGACTCCCAAGAAGAGCAGAACCCCTTTTGTGGAAAGATGTGGTGATGTGAGATGGGAATTAAACCTTTTTTCTCAGCACAGCCAGATCAGAGTCAAACTGAAGGAGGTGCCAGCTCTTCTTCATTGATTTCAGCTTCACTCCCCTGAGACCAGTGCTGTGGGAAGGTCACATCTGCAAGAAACTGGTGCATCAGAGAATTTCTCCAGCCTGTTTTTCCTGCAGGATACCCTCTCTGCTTGGGTTCAGAGAATCAGAATGGTTTGGGTTGGAAGGGACCTTAAAGATCATCTAGTTCCAACCCCCCTGCTATGGGCAGGGACACTTCCCACTAGACCAGGTTGCTCAGTGCCTCATTCAGCCTGGCCTGAAACGCCTCCAGGGAAGCGGCATCCAGGCCCCCTGGCCTTACACTGCTCCAGTGCCTCACCACCCTCACAGTAAAGAACTTCTTTCTGTATCCAGCCAAAATCTACCCTCTTCCAATTTGCGTTCATTACTCCTAGAGTAATGGTGGATGGTTCATCACCATCCTTCTCGGGCTTCAGGAAGGGGAAGCTGGGGCTCCTTGTGCCCTCTGCCCACTGTACACTCCACAAACATTCACGTTGTGGCTGCAATCAGCTGCTGTAACACATAATGGAAGCTCAAAGTCAGGCAGAACCTCGAGGTTTTCTGTTGACTTATTCTCCAAGGACATGCCCTGCTTCCCCATCACTGCCTGGTCACACCACAAGCCTCCAGTCTTCTGTCTGCAACAGCCAGAGTTTTTAACGATGTTTTTTAAAGCATAAACCAGATCATCATGGGCAGGGAAGTGCCCTGGCAATGCCAACCACCATATTTCAAGATTTTCTTGAAGGGCATTAAGTTTCTTCACAGACCTTTCTCTTAATTTTCAGACTTGGGGGGATAAAAGTCATTGTTCAAAACAGGCTTTTAAAACTGGTCACAGCTGGTGAAACATAGAATCCTACCATAGAATGACAGAATGGTTTGGGTTAAAAGGAACCTCAAAGATCATCTGGTTCCAAACCCCTGCCACAAGCAGGGACACCTCCCACCTGCCCAGATTGCTCCAAGACTTGTCCAACCTGACCTTGTACCCATCAAAACAGTTTGGGATGGAACAAACCTCAAAGCTCATCTGGTTCCAACCCCTGCTACAAGTAGGGACACCTCCCACCTGCCCAGATTGCTCCTAGACCTGTCCAACCTGGTCAGGAACCCCTTCAGGGATGGGGCAGCCACAGCTCCTGTGGGCAGCCTGGGCTAGGGGGTCATCCTCCCCCTCTCAGCAAAGAATTTCTTCCTAATATCTCATCTAAATCTCCCCTTTTTAGGTTTAAAACCATCCCCCCCCCCCTTTTTCTATTGCTACACATCCTTGAAAAAAGGTGAAAGATGCTCTAAGCAGCCCTACCACCAGTCAAAAAGCTTCAGAGCACATGCAAAAATCAGCTTGCAGCTCCAGTAGGGAACCCATTAAGCTTTGTGTGGTTATGCAGGCTGATACAAATGCCTTATTAATTAGAAAATCAATCAAGCCATCCAGCTGATTGATGTCAATCCTAGACCCAAAAAGGGGGAACAATAGCATAATCAAGACTAGATCATTTCTCCCCATTACAGGGAAAGGGATGAGACCATGTTTCAAAGGGATTCTACTGTAATGAGCTGCAGGGACATGGGCTGCTTGGTGAGGGCTCTTTTTTAAGATGTGCCACGTCCTTTTGATCAATGATACTCTAATTCATTCCGGATCCTGAATCTAAAGGAAATTTTGCAGGAAGATTAAAGGAAATTATGATATGATCAGAGGCGATGGCAGAGGAGGAGAGCTGTAATTATCCACGGGGCAGCATTCATAAATAGGAAAGAGTCCAAACCCTGTGAAATCAGAATGCAGCAAGAATATACCAAGGGTGTTGAAAGTCTTTCACAGCATCCAGCTAGTGCCTCAAAACTGCATCATCATCTACTTTCTTAAAAAAAGCCCAAACCTCACAAAGAAGGTTGCATTGGACAACCTGATCTAGTGGGAGGTGTCCCTGCCTATGGCAGGGGGTTGGAACTAGATGATCTTTAAGTTTCCTTCCAACCCAAACTATTCTGTGATTCTGATTCTATGACCTGGTGGGTGAGATGACAGCAGGCACGGAGATCCATGAGTGATGAAGACCTGAGCATCACTGGAATGCTCCGCCATGGCCTCTCCAGCAAGGACAGCACTGATGAACCAGCCTAGTGAAACACTGGATCAGGTTGCCCAGAGAGGTTGTGGATGCCCCCTCACTGGAGATGTTTAAGGCCAGGTTGGACAAGGCACTGAGCAGCCTGATCTAGTGGGAGGTGTCCTTGCCTATGGCAGGGGGGTTGGAACTAGATGATCTTTAAGGTTCCTTCCAACCCAAACTATTCAATGATTCTGATTCTATGACTATGGCCAGGGTGTGGGTGGGTGAAGAATTGCCCCACACCGTGGTGATGGTCTCAGACCCCACTCAGCTTTGAGTCACCAGCACCAGTGATGCTTCCCAAGAAACCTCTTGATCAAAGTCACATCTCTGCACAAGAGCAGGGCAGGTTTAGATGAGAAATTAGGAAGTTCTTCACTATGTGCATGGTGAGACAGTGGAAAAGGTTGCTCAGAGAGATGGTGGAGTCCCCACTCCTGGAGACATTCAAGACCTGGCTTGCTGAGGCTCTGAGCAACCTGATCTAGTGCAGGATGTCCCTGCTCACTGCAGAGGGTTGAACCAGATGGCCTTTGAAGTTCCCTTTCAACGCAACACATCCTTTGATTCTATGATCTCCTCTTATTGCCTTGGTACTCCCTGGCTGTTTATCCTGCACAAGCTAAACCATGGAGTGATTCGGACCAGTGAAAACTTTTGGGGAGACAATAGTTGTCTGAGCTTTCAGAGATAGTTTGGAGAAGGGAGGATGTGTCATTGGGACCACCCAGAGAAATGCTTTCCGAGAAACTTAAGCAGGGATGACATGTTACAACTGTGGATTCCTTCAGCTTTTGAGCTGATGCAGAATTTACTGGGGAGGAGATGAAGGAGAGAAAGAAGAACAACCCAGCAATAAATGTGCCAGGGGAAGCAGAGCTGATTATTTCCCAGCCATTCACTCAGGAGGCAAAGATCTCAGCTCTTCAGACAGCCTTTTTAATGCTGGCAGAGCACAAGAGAGGGAAGTCTGCCAGCATAATTCATTAAAATACCTTTCCATCAGTTAATAATCATTCTCTGTGCTTTAATAGCACTTGCCCTCCAACTTTTCCAAGCAAAGCCATAAATGTCAGATCAAGTATCCTTGGAACTATTTGACATGCAGGTAAGTGGAGAGCCCAAGTCACGGTCACCTGAAGTCCCTCATGAAGGCAGGTCACCAAGTGGTTGTTTGAGTTAGTGACTGAGCCAGGAATCAAATCCTGGCCTGGTGGGTGGATTCAGTGACTCCCATTCACCACTTTTCCCCTTCTAATAAAACTTTCCACCGATACTGTGGATGAGAAGTTGCACACCATGTTCCAGAAACAAGAAAATTGGAAACAAATGCAGTGTGTGACCTAGTAAAGTGTGTTTAGCAGGACTTCTCCTACCATTGCTGTAACACCAACATGATGAATGAAGAGATCTGACATCAGCTGAGCAGCACCTTGGTTCCCTGCTCTCCACATTGATGCCCGGTGCAGCACCAAGGTGTCTTCCACACATGGCTTCCACAAATGGCTCAGTCAGCTGCTGCCAACATCAAATACTACTCATTTTCCAAGTCAGAAGAATGATCTTCTTCCTTCATTACTTTTCTTACCTATATTCTAGCCAAAGAAATTTCCCAGTAACTTTTTTTTTTCCCAAGGTTTGAACTTATAACATTAAAATGGGCCATGCTCTGATCTTCTGAAGAAACCTCTGAAGAACTGAAGGCCCTGGACTTCCCCAAGTGCACATGGAAACAGATGACAATAATTACAGTCATAACAAAGGGATTATGTTGAGGATCAAGATCTGAATCCTAAAGGGTAACAGGATGAAGCACGTGTGAATGTTTCAAAGGCAGCTTTCAGGACATGCAAAGCTATAGATTGCTCCACAGAAATAAACTCAGAAAACCCCCTTACATTTATTCCAGGAATTTGAAGCCTTTTTGTCTCACAACTATTGCAAAACAGCCACATGTTCAGCTGACAGCAGTGAAAAGCCCCTCTCATGTGGGAATGGAGACATGTTTGCTGAGGAGCAAAGACCCAGCTTGGAGAAGGATCTCTCCTGCCCAAGAGTTACACCAGCCACAGGGCTGAGCTGAAGATGTCACCACCTAAAAGACTTTTCAAGGTGGGTGTTGTGGGAAGATCAGTGGTTCAGGCTCATTCTGACTCCAGCATAAGCTCCCTATGCCACCAGAGAGCTCAAAAATAGCCCATGTTCTCTAAACCTAAAGGATTTCACAATTACAGCATCTGGTGTTTCTGCCCCAGCCTCTCTGGAGACACTGATGTTCCTCTTCCACCCTCAGATGCAGATAAGTAGGAAACCACATGTACTTTTGGTAAAGCTGGATGTAATCCCATATCTGACAAAGCTTCTGATGTTTAAATATTTAGCTTTCTCCTATTGTCTGACAGTAAAAAAACCCAAACAACAAACCAAAGCATACAGACATGTTCTCTATAAGGAAATTCCTTCTATGAGGAGCTGCCTTGCTCTGCAGAAGGGAGGTCAGAGGGCATCCCAAAGTCAGTGGGAGAAGCTTAACTATATGATTAAGCCCTAAGAGGTGACTGGTCTTTAAATAATTGCAACATTCCTGGAACAAAGTGTCTCTGAGATTGTGCTTTTGGGAGACTGAGTCATGTTTTGAGGGCACCAGGTGAAGATGCTGTGGGTACCCAGGTTAAGGAAGAGTTTCTGTGTCTCCTTGATGCCATAGAGGTGAAGTCTTAACAGATAAGAGGAGCTAGAGGAGCACAAAGCATCTCATCTGGTTGGAGTAGAGCTGATGGAAGATTTATAGATTCATGGAGTTGGAAGGGACCTTTAAAGGTCATCTAGTCTAACCCTCCTGCAGTGAACAGGGACATCCTGCACTAGATCAGGTTGCTCAGAGCCTCATCAAGCCTGTCCTTTAATGTCTCCAGGGATGGGACCTCCACCATTTCTCTGGGCAACCTTTTCCAGTGTCTCACCACCCTCATGGAGAAGAACTTCTCCCTAATGTCTCACCTAAACCTGCTCTAGTGCAGAGGTCATGGTCAATGTTGGAGCAGTACCCCATCAAGCACAAAGATCATTTTTTATCAGTGTCCACCTTCAAATCTGTCCAGCAGCCCATGGCAGAGAGTCCCCCAGCGTGGCTGCCCTTCTTGTTGCCTGCACCTCCTCCTTCTCAACCAGATGGAAGAAGGACAGGAGATGAAAATGATAATGTGTTTTCTCTTCTATGGAGGGTAATGACTGGGGGAAAAGTCACCTTTTAAATCAGCTGTCATTTGGGAAGCAGTCACGGGGGTTCCTGGAAGAGCCACTCTCCCCTCCAGATCTTCTCAAGCATTACAGCTACATCAAGGCCACCCGGAGCAATGTGTTGTGCAGATGCTGATAAATTCTCCCATGTGGGGAAAAAAAAAATTAAAAAAAAAAATAAAGCCATCACAAACAAAACAGCCTCATAAACAGGGCTTGGAAAACGATGATAAATCAAGTCAGTGGGGTGGCGGGGTCGGTGGAGGCTGCTGTCTGGGCTAATGCAGATTGAGAGCTCAACGGGCTCTGCGTGGATCAGCATTTTTAAACAAACACCCTGCTTATGAGCTTTAATGAATACTAAAAGCCCAATAAGCAGAAGGCAGAGCCACTCAGACACAGCTTCATACAGATGTCGGAGCCATTGTCTCTCATTTCATTTGCTAACGAGTTATCAATAGCGGTAATTTGCTGCTGATAGGGCTGCGGGTTGGAAAGGAGAAAAATTAGCAAGTTCTGTTAAATGTAGAAAATGGGCTCGATGCCCTGTTTTTGTCCTGGTGGGTGAGCTGACAGCAGTGATGAAGACCTGAGCATCACTGGAGTGCTCCACCCTGGTCTCTCCAGAAAGGACAGCACTGATGAACCAGCCTAGTGAAACACTGGAACAGGTTGCCCAGTGAGGTTGTGGATGTCCCCTCTCTGGAGGTGTTCAAGGCCAGGTTGGACAAGGCACTGAGCAGCCTGATGTAGTGGGAGGTGTCCCTGCCTATGGGAGGAGGATTGGAACTCGATGATCTTTAAGGTCCCTTCCAACCCAAACTATTCTATGATTCTAAGTCACTAAGCTCTACCACTGGATCCCTCAGCACAATAAAGACATGGAGCTTGGGGCAACGGGTGCAAGCTGGAACACAGGAAGTTCCACAGGAATCTGAGAACAAACTTTTTCACAGAGCACTGGGGTGACAGAGCATTGGAACAGGCTGCCCAGAGAGGTTGTGGAGTCTCCATCTCTGGAGACATTCAAAAACCCATCTGGATTGCTTTCCTGTGTGACCTGATCACATAGGTGTTCCTGCTCTGGCAGGGGGACTAGACGAGATGATCTCTTGAGGTCCCTTCTGGTTCCTGACATTCTGTGAGCTGTTGGACCAAGTCCAGAGGAGGTCACAAGGATGATCGGGGGGCTGGTACACCTCTGCTATGAAGGCAGGCTGAGAGAATTAGGGCTGGTTCAGCCTGGAGAAGAGAAGACTCCAGGGAGACCTAGTGTCATCCCAGTACCCAAAGAAGCCTACTTGAAAGCTGGGCAGAGACTGTTTGCAAGGGCCTGAAGAGTTAGGATGACAGAAGTGGGCTTTGCTTGGACAGCTGGGGACAAGGCATGGCCTGGAGGTCAGTGCCTTCAACAGCTTTTCCCTCACACTTGGACACACCTGCAAGGTGATTTTTAGCAAATCTGCATCCACTCACCAATAGCTGAGGTAGATGCTGCAGAATGTTCTGTGTTTGGTGGGTCAGATGGAGTTCAGCCATTTGCTGAGCACCTCGAGCTCCTGGGATGAAAGCAGCACTGATCAATTCCTCAAGTCCTGGCTCCAGGCAGTGCAGAGCAGGGCAAACCTCCAGCCACACACGAAGTCAAGAGGGTGCTGCCTGAAGAGAAACACTCAGAAACCTCAAGACTTGGTGCTGAATAAAATATTGCTTCATTTGATAAAATAATGGGGGAAAAAATAGAATCATAGAATGGTTCTGTTTGGAAGAGACCTTAAAGATCATCAAGTTCCAACTTCCTACCATAGGCAGGGACACCTCCCACTAGATCAGGCTGCTCAGTGCTTTGACCAGCCTTAAACACCTCCAGAGAAGGGCCATCCACAACCTCTCTGGGCAACCTGCTCCAGTGTCTCACCACCCACACAGCAAAGAACTTCTTTCTTATATCCACCCTGAATCTCCCCTCTTCCCATTTACATCCATTACTCCTAGTCCTTCCATCACATATCTTATTAGAAAGTCCTACCCCTGCCTTTCTGTAGGTCCCCTTCAGGTACTGAGAAGCTACTATGAAGTTCCCCCTGATCCTTCTCTTCTCTAGGCTGAACAACCCCAACTCCTTCAGCCTGTCCTCATGAGGGAGCCGCTCCAGCCCTTTGATCATCTTTGTGGCCTTCCTCTGGACCTGCTCCAACAGCTCAATGTCCTTCTTATGTTGAGGGCTCCAGAACTGCACACAGTACTCCAGGTGGGACCTCATGGTTGCTACAGTTAGTGAGGGTCCAGCCCTTCCAGTAAGCTGATGTTTTGGGGATGTCCTAGATAAGCCATGTGTCCATGAAACACCACTGGAGATGGAGCAAATGCTCTTGGATGGTCACCATGGGGATGGTGAGTGGATACTCAAATGGAGCTGGAGAGGTCTTCCACTAAACTGATTTAATACTTTGTTGATTTAGATGTATGCAACTATGCAGAGGACAGAGCAGCTTTCATTCATCCTAGTGTTAGTGAGCTCATCTCCTCCATGGATGGCGTCTCATGGACTTCTTGGAAAAGAATCCTTCAGTTTCACAGAGGACTGATCCCCATGACACACAGCATGAAGGAAAGCACAGTTACAGATGTCATTTGGTGGGGGAGAGCAGGGGACAGGAGGTTTTCCAACCTGCCCATGCTAGCTGCTGAGCACAATCCAAGTTTCTCTTTGCCCATTCGCTGCTTTTTTCCTTGTTTCCAGATGACCTATGTCTTGGGATACCCTATGGAGAGGCTCCAACACAGCCATGCCCACCTCCATTTGCCACCTTCTGCTGGCAAACCACTCACCAACCCCCCAGAAAACCCAGGCAACCTCTCCACGAGGATTTCACCTTCATTTGTCTTCTTTTACAGGTATTATTTTGGTTTAAATTTAGGCTAATTGTCACATTAGTCTTTATAGCTGTGGATTTACAGGTTTAGTGCCATCAATAAAGCCCTGATGTTATGGACAACCTGTCTGCATGTCTGCTACCATGGGCACAAAAGAGGACATGAGGAGTTTGGATTGTAACCAAGAGACAACTCCCAAGTACTAATTTAATTGGGAAACCTTTGCTTTTTTTTCCCCTTCTCCCCCATTTGCTGTCTGCATGGAAATTAATTTAAAAGTATTGTGCAATTAAAAAAAATAATTAATGGTTTCCTTCTTCTTGAGTTGAGAGCTTCCCTCAGCGTGGGAGGGAGGGGGTTTATGAACATGGCTTTCCTTTTCAGGGGGCTGAATAGAGGCTTCTCTCCTCTCATGTTTTAATTAATTTTTCTATGGTTGCTTCATTAATTGATATTTATGTATTGCTTGTTGTGCATAAATTCTGGAAACAGCACAAAAGAGGATGTTCTCATTACAGAGCTACAAGTGTTTGGCCAATACTGGGATATTCAAAATTGGAGTCACGTGGAAAAGGACAAGTTTGTTTCCCCATTCTCTGAGATTTCTGTCCCACATGGTGCCTTCAAGGATTAAAGAGAAGCTTCAAGAAAGGCAGGGGTTTTTTTGGGAGGGTGTGTGTGCTGTGTCTGTGGGGATAAAGCCAAACCTAAGGAGGTGCAGCTGGAGTACAGTTCATGAAGGGGTGAGGTTTCTGGGTCCTATAAAACAAAATATGACTAAAATGAAACATCTGCTGAACTCCCTTGAAGCCCTTCTACCTACAATGACTAATTTAACCTTACCAGGAGTAGATTTTCCTGCTTAAAAAGAATTGGGGGTTTACATGAGCAGTGGGTCTTTGGGATCCAATGTGGATTAGCAAAGCATCCCTACATCACTCCCATGAGTAGAGCATTCCTCCTGCTCACACCTCACCTAGGGCTGAGAATTAAGGTCTGGATCTTTAGGAAGAAGTCCTTCACCATGAGGGTGGTGAGACATTGGCAGAGATTTGCCCAGAGAGGTGGTGAAAGTCCTGTCCCTGGAGACATCCAAGGCCAGGCTGGATGAGGCTCTGAACAACCTGATCTAGAATCAGAGAATAGAATCATAGAATAGTTTGGGTTGGAAGGGACCTTAAAGATCATCACGTTCCAACCCTCCTACCATAGGCAGGGACACCTCCCACTACATCAGGCTGCTCAGTGCCATGTCCAGCCTGGCCTTAAACACCTCCAGAGAGGGGGCATCCACAACCTCTCTGGGCAACCTGTTCCAGTGTTTCACCACCCTCACCATAAAGAACTTCTTTCTCATATTTAGCCTGAATCTGGTGCAGAATGTCCCTGCCCACTGCAGGAGGTTGGACTAGATGGTCTTTGAAGGTTCCTTCCAACTCTGGTTCTATGATGGGCATCTTATCCATGCTCATAAGCTGTCCCTACACTGTATTTTCCTGTTCACTAAAGGCTAAAAAGAAATTTTCCCCCCTCTGAGCAAGCAGGCAGTGTCCTCTGAAGGCACGTGGTCTGCTCGGGAGCAGCAAGTTATGATCTGCCCGTGGAGCTATTGTTATTTGAGATTTTATTAATCATTTACTAGGTTTTATGAGGTTAGCCACCTGCACAGGCTCTCTGCTGACACAATAATTTACCCGCTACCAGGATGAAAAATAAAATAAAAAGATCATTTACTGGCAGCTCACAATGCTCTTACCAGGTTACAAAGGCAGGTGGTGGAGAGAGATTTCTAGAAGGGAATGAAAACAAAACAAAAAGGGGGATGAGGAGGTACAGCCAAAAGGGTATCACTGAAGATCAGTTTTATACTGGAGCACACAGTGATCAATTATTCAGAAGGCTGGTGTTGAGCTATCTCTCCCTTTGGGTTTATAAACCTCTCCCTGGCTTTGTGCTGGTAACGGTTATCCAGAGATATGTAAGGGTATCACTGGGGGCCACAAGAAGACACTGATATTGGACACATTGTGAAGATAAGGAGGATATTAGAAAGCACAGAGCTGGTTCATCTCCAGCTCTAAGCACAAATTGCTCCACCAAGGTCAATGGTATCTCTCTTGTATATTGCTCTATCAAGGTCACAGTATCTCCACCAGTTCTCTGTGGGTCAGACGCACAAGTTGTCACATAGGACTAGGAAAGGGGAAAGTCTCACCAGGCCAGGGGGGGCTGGGATGAGTCCATGATGATCATGTTCAAGCCAGGAGCAACAAATAGAGCTGAGCTAGGGGCACATGGACACCTTTCTCACAGCTTGGCTTCTTGTCTCAGGACATACAGATAAATGGAACAGGTTGCCCAGAGAGGTTGTGGATGCTCCCTCTGGGGAGGTGTTTAAGGCCAGGCTGGACAAGACACTGAGCAAGGTGATCTAGTGGGAAGTGTCCCTGCCAATGGCAGGAGGGTTGGAACTAGGTGATCTTTAAGGTCCCTTCCAGCCCAAACTAGTCTATGATTCTAAATGTAGGACAATGTCTGCTGCATGTATGGGCAGGACATGACCATGGCTGGCTGTGATGGGTGAGAAGGGTGCTGCAGCAGGCACCCCAGAGGACCAGAGTGGAGCAGAAGGTTCAAACCTCCTTAAAAGCATTTCTCAAAAGGATTGATAAATTATTTACCAACTCTAAATGGCTGGGATAAATCTGTTGGCAAGCAGCAGTGCAGCACAGCCAGCCTGACAACCATAAATGACAATTTACAGCTGCTGGTAGACTGCTGTTCAGGCTGTTCCTCACCAAGTTTTCTAATATAATACTTTAAAAAATAACAAACCATCTCCCCAACCTCTCCCTGTCCAGGAGGTCATATTCTGCTGGCTCCCCATCATTTTGCCCTCTGGCTTTACCAGTAAGGCGGGGTGTTGTGCACCACCATCACTTCTGTGCTGGATATTCCCCAGGCAATGGACAATGTTGGAGTGGGTCCACAGAGGAGGACTATGAGGATGATCAAAGAGCTGGAGCAACCCCCTTATGAGGACAGGCTGAAGGAGTTGGGGTTGCTCAGCCTGGAGAAGAGAAGGCTCAGGGGGGACCTCATAGTAGCTTCTCAATACCTGAAGGGCGCTACAGAAAGGCAGGGGAAGGACTTTAATAGGATATGTGGTGGAAGGACTAGAAATAATGGATGCAAATTGGAAGAGGGGAGATTCAGGCTGGATATAAGAAATCCTTTGCTGTGAGGGTGGTGAGACACTGGAATAGGTTGCCCAGAGAGGTTGTGGATGCCCCTGCTCTGGAAATATTTAAGGCCAGGCTGGATGAAGCACTGAGCAACCTGGTGTAGTGGGAGGTGTCCCTGCCCATGGCAGGAGGATTGAAACTAGATGATCTTTAAGGTCCCTTCCAGCCCAAACTATTCTATGTTCAAACAGACAAACAGCCCTTCCTCCACCATAACCAATATGCAAAAGCCATGTGTTTTGCAAGTGTGGAACCTTCCCAGTGATAATTAGCTTCTAAATATTCCCCTGTCCTGTATAATAAATGAACAGTAAGGTAAATGTTATGAGAATAATTCATTATTCATCATGAATAACAAATGGAGGGAATAATTTACCATTTGCTTATCTCTAAATGGGCTCTGTTGTCTTTTTTTGATCACCTAAGGGATGGGGAGTGCTGAGGAAGAGGTCCCTGCTGGGTCACAGAGCTCTATGGTGGTGCTGGGTGGGTGCCATGGCCTCAGGGCTGGCATGGTGCTGAAATTTGCTGGTGGAACTGTGACACAAGCTATTCAGATGTCACCTTTGCTGTGTATAAGGATGGTGGGTGCATTCTAGATGTCCTTTAGTAACAGGATGAGGAGCAATGGTTTTAAATTAGAGCAGGGCAGGGTTAGATTAGACATCAGGAAGAAGTTCCTCCCCATGAGGGTGGTGAGACACCTGAAGGTTATTTTCACATGCAATTTGTTTAAAAAAAACCAACCAAATGTGCAGGTGCAGCTGATAGATAAAATCTAGAGTTCTGCACTATGGTTTTAGGAAATTTTTATTGTTTTGAATTCTGACCTTTCACCTATATTATTGCTCCTGGATGTGAGCAAACTCCAAAACATTTAAGGGTAGTTGAAAGCATCTGCCTGTTACACAGTAACCACCCCCATGTGAATTCAGCTTGGTGAGCGCCTTTGATGCTTTCCAATGATTTCAGCTCCACGTTTTGCTAACCTAGCACTTCTGGAGACTATTTTTGAGTAAAAACTTCCATAGGATAATCAAGATAATGCTGGCAAATTGACTTATGCCCTCCAACATCTCAAAATATTCACAAACTTGCTGACTAGCTGGGTGTCATTTTGCCTCTGTGGACTTCCCATCCCTGAATGAAGTGATCAGTGACAAAGAGGGATTTATATTGAAATGAGTGTGAGCTCATGGAACTCTTGCACACAGACACAGAATACACTGTGCTGAGGAGCATTTGACACCTTGTTGGTTGCCATTCTCCATCAATTTTCATAACTCTAGCAAGGACTTCTCTCACCTACCCAGACACTAGGAATAAAAATATGGAATCATAGAATGTGTTGAGTTGAAATGGTCCATGAAAGGCCATCTAGTCCAACCCCTCTGCAGTGAGCAGGGACATCTTGCTCTAGATCAGGTTGCTCAGACCCTCATCCAGCCTGGCACTGAATGTCTTGAGGCACAGAGCATCACCACCTCCCTGGGCAGCCACTGTCTCATCACCCTCATGGGGATGAACCCTTTTCTAAAAGATCCATCATACTTTAATTTTCAGAATTTCTTCCTAATGTCTAATCTAACCCTGCCCTGCTCTAATGTAAAACCACTGCCTCTCATCCTATTGCTCCATATCCACGTAAAAAGCCCCTCCCCAGCTTTCTTGTGGGCTCCTTCAAGTACCGGTAGGCTGCTAGAAGGTCTCTCTGCAGCCTCTTCTCCAGGCTGAAAAAACCCCAGGTCTCTCAAGCCTGTTTTGCAACGCCTACTGTCCATTGACACTTAATCTGGGAGCTGAACCCAGAAGTCTAGAAGATGTTTCTGAAGACCAGAAGATCCACACTAAGCATTGGAGATACCTACCAGCCTTCCTGGATTAGTTGCTCTTTTCCCCAGGGCAGTGTGGAGGGATATTTCAGTCCCATCATGCACCTTCTGGGTCTGGAGGACTGCCAGATTTTCATGGGTGTGCAAGACTTTATGGCTAGATCCCACTTGACCTTCCCACAAGAAGCCTGCAAAGAGCTTCCTTAGGCATCTGTGGAAACAAGACAGGACTTTTTAATAGGAATTTCTCAGGAAGCCCTGATCTAGATGGATTTAGATAGAAAATTTTAGAATTTAAGCACTAATCTGAATATGTGCATGGGTACAAGCTACACGTTTTGACCCTCCACGTGTGTGCCCTTCAGAAACAGCAAGACAATGGTGTCTCACAGCACTGACCTGCAGAGTGGGACCTTGGAGCAGGTTGAAGGGAAGTTTGCTGACATTTTGACCCTTTTGCTTGGCATTTTGCCATCTCTGGCTTTATCAGTCAGCTTTGAAGTCTAGCTTCCTTCATGAGGAGGTCATATTTGGCAGGCTTGAGGAGACATAATGTGGTAGCAGAGGTATCTATAGATCTGTGGTAATTTTTAGAGCTGAGTGACATTCCTCACATGGGTTGGTTCACAGAAAAATGCAGGAACCAACAGCATTGGTGAAAGAAATTAGAAAGTGTGCAGGGGTAGGACTTTTTAATAGGATATGTGATGGCAGGACTAGGAGAAATGGATGTGAAGTGGAAGAGGGGAGATTTAGGCTGGAGAGAAGAAAGAAGTTCTTCACTGTGAGGGTGGTGAGATACTGGAAGAGGTTGCCCAGAGAGGTTGTGGATGCCCCCTCAATCCCTGGAGGTGTTTAAAGCCAGGCTGGATGAAGCATTGAGCAACCTAGTGTAGTAGGAGGTGTTCCTGCCCATGGCAGGGGGGACTTGGAACTAGATGATCTTTAAGGTCCTTTCCAACCCAAACCATTCTATGATTCTATGAAATGATACTTTTTGACACATCAAAAGAAACTGCTTGGAGACACAGAGCCATTTCCCTTTGACATCAGCGAAACAAAATATTTTGACTTTCTCTTTTGAAACCAACTTTGTCATTTAAAAAAAAAACCCTGACCTAAATTTTAGGAAAGGGCTTTTCAAAACCAGCCTTATGTCATTTAAAATAGGAGCATTTCTTTTACCACCTGGGAAAATTTCTGGTTTTACTAATTTGTCCCACTCACACCCCTCCTCCCCCCCATATGGTTTTTGACAGCCAAATTGAAAATAAAATAATCCTTATTTATCTGCCTCTCTCCAGCTGCTAAAAGAAAGCATCTCCTTCATCCAGCCATGTTACTCAACATCCCCAACTCTCACTGTGCGAAAACAGGGCTGGAAAAAAAACACAGATGTGTTTGTTCCCAGGAGCATGGTGGCATCTTGGGTACGTGCCACCAGGGTGACCTGCTGGCCCTGGCACAGGAGGTGGACGTGCCTCTCTGCCTCATATCCTCCAGCTCCATCACTCCTTTATCAGGGCTTTATTTAGCCAAGCAGGTTAATGTGTAACTCTGTGTTTTGTCAGTGAAGTGAACCCTCACCAGAGCCTTATCTCCTGATCACACACAGTGAGAGAGCAGAAGAACAAAGAGGGGTTTGTCCTGTCCTCTGTTTCTCACCACTGAAAGGGCCAATGGGGCTTGGCTGCTTTTTACTGGCTAATTTATGTGTTCTCTGCTTCCCTTCCCACCTGTGGGTTTCAGTTCCAAAAATAGCTTTCATCAAACCATGGCTGTGGAGTTGGCTCTGTTCATGGTTGGCTTGTTTTCTGCTCTGGTGCTCTCACACAACTGCTTTGGTGATGTTAAAGCTCACTGTCCTCTCCAGCAGCACTGGCCACAGAGCAGGGACCCTCTGAAACCATCAGACACCTCCTTGTGCTCAGGATACTGGGGACAATAAGCCCTGATGTCACATGATGCAGAGCCAAATACCACATGGACCTCATGGTGGGGGAAGGTCTTCAGATGCTGCAGCTCCTTGAGATGCTGGAAGCCACCTAAGCCTTAGTGTATGGCCACATACTGAAAAAGTCTATACACTGTGAATAGATGGATTTTGGGGTTTAACATGCCCCCAGACAGGGTGGCACAAAGGGTTGTGAGCTGCCTGTAATTCATCCCCACTGTGGTGGGATCTCAGAATCAACGGAGGGACATGATTAGAGCTCAGGCTTCATCTAAGTGTTGAAATCATAGAATCATAGAATGGTTTGGGTTGGAAGGGACCTTAAAGATCATCTAGTTCCAACTCTCTGTCATAGGCAGGGACACCTCCCACTAGACCAGGTTGCTCAATGCCTCATCCAACCTGGCCTTAAACACTACCAGTGAGGGGGCATCCACAAACATCACTGGGCAACCTCTTCCAGTGGCTCACCACCCTCAAATCTTATCTAATGTTCAATCCCTCCACCTCCTGGGCCTTGGCATCCTCATCTAATTTGCTGAGGGTCTCTCTGGACCACTATAGGGTTATTATTTCTGATGGGGCAGCTGAAACCTATTGCCACAGAAGCATATCCAGTCCCTTTTCCTTCGTCTCTGCATCCTTTTGGGAGTTTGCTGCAAGGAAAAAAAATTAACACTAAAAGAGATATTAAGCATTGGAACAAACTTCCCAGGGAAGTGGTTGGGGTCCCATCCCTGGAGGTATGTATGAGCTAGGCAGAGAGAGAGCTTAGAGATATGGTTCAGTGATGGTTCTTGTCAGAGATGGGTTGATGGCTGGACTCAATGATCTGAAAGGTCCCTTCCAACCTGCGCCATTCTATGTCTCTATGATTGAGGGTTGCAATGAGCAACTTCTGGTCCTTTCCCTCTGCTATTTTAACTTATTTCCTTTTCGTCCCACCTCCTCTAAGAACTCTGAGCACAGGGTGGCTGGGACAGAGCAGTGACAGTACCTGCAGCACAGGGCTTGGTGGCCAGCCCCAGTGACTCAGAGATGCTTAAAAAAAACCCCAAACCTTCTTTCTCCAGGACACCACAATTCAAAAATCATTTCCAGTTCTATTATTATTCTCAGCCTGTGGCAATCACTCTGTGGTCTCCTGTGCTTCCAGCTCCAACACTTGCTCCTGTTAAATAGATTGATTTATCTCCCTCTTTAGGGTTAAAAAAAAAAAAATTTCTATGTTCAAATACAGGCAGAGATTTCATTCCCATGAGGGTACATCTGTGTTACCAAATCCCAGTCTTTTTTATGTGAAACAAATATATACCAGTGATAGTGGGGTTTTTAATAAAAGATACCAGTCATAGTGGGGTTTTTTTAAAAAACAATCTCCCACTGAATCATGTTTCCAGGGAAAAGGGTGAGTTTTGGCTTTTACAGCAGCAAGGAATGAGTTACCCAGGAAGGGGAAATAGATGGAGGAGATATGGACAGGGCAGTGTTGGGCTGGGTTTGGAGAATATAAAGAGTGACCTCCCTGAATGCTGTATTTATTAAAAGGGTATTAAAAAAATCCCTCCAAAGGTATTCTCTGCCATTGCCATTTGTTTTCCATGAATATTCACTCCTACACAGGGATGCTAAAAAAGAGTGGGAAGTTTTCAATTTGATTTATGGGGTTTTTTCACTTTCCCTTTCCCATGTCAACCGTGGGACCATCCACTAGATATCAAGGAGGAGGTAGAAAACATCGAATTATTAACTCTCTCCCAATATTCCCCCCAGAAAAAATCCTGTAATCGCCTGGATTCATCAGTGCTGATGTGTTCATTGTGGCTACATTAAAAATTATCCCCCACATTAGTAATGAACAATAACAATTAACAATAACCATTCATGCCATTAATAGGTTTGACTATTATTTCTGAATTTTAAGGTTATTTTAATCAAGAATTTTGGTGCTAGGCCTTCTATTAGGAAAATCTGTTTGCATTGTTGAAATTATAATAAAAAGAAGAAGTAGGAATCCCCAGTAACCTCAAACATGAAGGTAGTTATCATTAAATAAGGATTTAAATGCATCTAACCTATCATTTAAAATAACACTCATGGCCTGAAGTGGAAAGAAGAAGGTAATAAGTAAAAACATAGGTCAAAAATGCTGTTGAATAGTTTAAAATGTATCTCTTTTACTGGCTTATTATTAAGAAGAAAAACTCATTAGGCTTCTAGCAGATTTATGGATGTGGAAGGAGCAAGCTCCCTGAAGTACAATTCTGCCATATTTGGCTTATTTTAAATGGCTTTTCTTTAGTGCTAAACAGAATATGGGAATTTCCCCTCCAAATTCTCTGCCTGCACTTGCTGTACCTCTGGGATTTCACCCCAGAAGGATGCTGAACACAACTGGAGTTACTGTGTTCAGTTCTGGAGCCCTCAACACAGGAAGGACATTGAGCTGTTGGAGCAGGTCCAGAAGGAGGGTCATGAAGATGATCAGAGAGCTGGAGCACCTCTCTTATGAGGACAGGCTGAAGGAGTTGGGGTTGTTGAGACTGGAGAAGGCTCAGGGGATGCTTCAGAG
>VZTY01010042.1:28072-40791 GCA_013400935.1 Turnix velox
CCAGAGAGGTTGTGGATGTCCCCTCTCTGGAGGACAGCCTCAGGCTGGATGAGGCATTGAGCAACCTGGTCTAGTGGGAGGTGTCCCTGCCCATGACAGGGGGGGATGGAACTTGATGATCTTTAAGGTTCCTCCCAACTCAACCATTCTATGATTCTATGTAATCCTGGATCAAACCAGACAAAGGTTTACTCTATTTCCCTGCTTCTCTGGTGGTTAGAAATAAAGATTAGCAGGACTTATTCTGGGCATCTAAGAGCATTTCTGAGCACATCAGCAGCATATTCTCTCCCAAATGCAGAGAACCTGCAGTTTTGTTTGGTGACTGCTAAACACAGGCTTGGAAACAGTGCTTTTTTAAAAAGGCAAAATGAGGGAACTGAAGCCCTGCATGGAACATCTACCCTCAGCTCTCCCCCTCTTTTTCTACCCAAATCTCCATCCTTCTCCTCACACATCCTCCCGTCTCCCACTTCCCTCTCTGCAACATTTTTTCCCCCACACTCTGCCTAATCCCATGTGTGAAACCTCCTTCTTCTCCTCACTCTTTGACAGCCCGTTGCGCCCTCACCCAGCCAACAAATCCTAATACCTACATTTCCAAAATTACTTCATTGAATCACCCTTTGCTTCTTATCTTGCTTCTCTTGGCTCCCTTTGTAGGAGCCTTGATTTGCTCCTTTTAAGACTCACCATGAAACACAAACTGTTTATGTTTGTATCTATAAGCAAAGTCACTTCTGAGGCGTCTTGGGGCAAATTTGCTTGAAAAACATAATATCAAAATAAACAACATCAGGGAAAGCCAAGCTGCCTTATCATTAACACATTTTCCACCTTGGGAGGTTTTTCAGGGTTGGTTTTCTTTTTATTTTTTTTTCTCCTCTTTCTTATCTGTGTGCCATTTATGTTATTGGGCTCTTTTCTGGGACTTGCTCCAACAGTGGGACAAAAGGGTCACTATTTGACATTGAGCTGTTGGAGCAGGGCCAGAGGAGGGCCATGAAGATCATCAGAGGGTTGGAGCACCTCCCTTACAAGGACAGGCTGAAGAAGTTGGGGTTGTTCAGCCTGGAGAAGAGAAGGCTCAGGGGGGACCTCAGAGTAGCTTCTCAATACCTGAAGGGGGCTACAGAAAGGCAGGGGTAGGACTTTTTAATAGGATATGTGATGGCAGGACTAGGAACAATGGATGTAAACTGGAAGAGGGGAGATTCAGACTGGATATAAGAAAGAAATCTTTATGGTGAGGGTGGTAAGACATTGGAACAGGTTGCCCAGAGAGGTTGTGGCTGCCCTCTTCTCTGGAGGTGTTTAAGGCCAGGCTGAACAAGGCACTGAGCAACCTATCTAGTGGGAGGTGTCCCTGCCTATGGCAGGGGCGTTGGACCTAGATGATCTTTAAGATCCCTTTCAACCCAAACCATTTTATGATTCTATGACGGAAGGCAGTGACAGTGATGTTGGATAAAATGTGCACAACCTGTTCCCCTTTGCTGAATGTTACTGAGATGTCCGGAGGTTGGAGAGAATGGGTGACCTACTTTTATCCCCTACACTCAAGTTGTCTTTTTTTTTTAACAATATGGGAAGACTTTTTTTCCAAAATAAACTATGAAATCCAAAGGAGACTTTCTACCAATATCAATCCCTCCACCATCCATTAATAAAAACAGAATTACAGGATAAGGGGGAAAGTACAAATATTTTTCTGTCTGCTGCACAGCTCCACCCTGCTGTTCTTGGGTAACTTCATGGCCCACTCTGCTTTGAAAAGGCATTCAATCACCCTCAACTGCTTTTAATTATATTAATTTACATTAGTAGTGTTATTGTAGCTGTTATTATCTAAGGATATGACCAAAGCAGGATTTATACAGAGAAACAATGTAATTTTTTGGACCAGATGATGCACTGACAAGCCTTTTTGGCACACAAGCCTGAAAAAGGGTTTGTGTGCCTGAAAAAATATCTGCTTTTTTTTCCTTTTTTTTCCCCCTACACTATCACTTTGTTCTAATAAAAGGTATTACCTCTCCCCATAGACTTTGCCTCATTTAATTATATTAGCATTGAAAACATGTGAACCAAATTGCTGGAGATAATTTGTTTTGTCCCCAAACTGTGCTGCTAGCTCCAGCTGGGGCCCCAAAGGCTTGAAAAGACCTAGAGAATTCAGTTGTAATTATTGCTGCTACCTGCATTGATTCCTTTTTAATGAGAAATATCAGGAAGAGCACAAAGCACCAGGTTTTGAAGCAATCTTTTGCTTTTGAGAGCAAGGGTTGGGCCTCACCAAGGTTGTGTCTCCAAGTACATGTGTAGGAGCTGCTGTCAGTGCCAGTGTTGGCAGCAGATGGACCTCAGCTCCCATCCAACATGGCACCTGCTGCATCTCCACCATCCCATATAATTATTTTCATGCTGACCCACTTCTCCACCTGGAGAAAACCCAAAGCAGAAGCCCCCAAACCACTCAAACTCATCATATTTTCAGCTCAATGCGCTCAAGAAGCTCCCAAAACCTTTAGCCAAAGTAATTTCTTACCAAGTTCCCAGCCAAGTTTGCAGGCTTGAGGGAGCCCATGAATCATGGATAAGCAGCCAGCCATTCCCTGCATAACTTTGCTTCTAATTACAAACAGGCAGGCGTAATATATGGAGTCATTAATGAGTGGAAAAAATAATTTAATGTAATAGGATCAATGCTTAGATAGGATGATGAGGAATAAAAGTATTCAGTGCCTGGACAAAATGTAAGCTGCCTCAAAATGAAAAAAAATAATGAAAATGAAAGCCAATTTTTAATGCTTTCCCTGTACCTTGACAACACACACAACGCTTGACTTCACATTTGGCTTTAAACATTATTAGAGAATGGCTTTGTTTTGGTCACGTGTAGAGTGGCCTCCTCTTAACATTCATTCCTCAGGAGGATGGATTTTACTTAATGCAGAATTCACAGCCTGAAAGGATTAATCTTTTGTCTGCCTTCTTCCTTGGAGAGTTTATCTTAGCAGGGATGTATTTGTTTCATAGCTTTCTGAGTCTGTCTTTTGTGAAAGTCTTCCCCACCCCCTTCCACCTCTCTCCCCTTCTTCCCAGCTTGTTTACTCAGGGAATAAAAACTTGACCTTGACTTTAAGGTCGTTGGTGTTTCAGACTATGCAGTCAGCAGAGAGTAAGGGGAAAAAAATAAAATCAATGTGAGCTGTATTAGGTGAGTAGAAGAGTAATGTCTAAGTGCTGGGGAGTCATCCTGGAAATGGCAACACCAGAGGTAATTCTTAAAGGAGAGCAAATCTTGCTGATGTGTCTCTGGTGGCTAAGAGATCATCCCACCTTCCACCTTCTGAGATCCCACCTTTTCTTCCTACACACCTCTTGACAGGCTGAGAGAGCTGAGGATGTTGAGTCTGGAGAAGTGAGAGCTCCAGAGTGACCTTAGAGAGATCTAAAGGGGACCTAAAAGAAAGCTGGGGAGGGGCTGGTTGCCAGGGCATGGAGCAATAGGACAAGAGGCAATGGTTTGAAACAGGATTAGATGAGACGTTAGGAAGAATTTCTTCAGCCTGAAGGTGGTGAGACACTGGAAAAGTTTGCCCAAAGAGGTGGTGGAGACCCCATCTCTGGAGACATTCAAAGTCAGGCTGGATGAGGCTCTGAGCAACCTGATCTAGTGCAGGATGTCCCTGTTCACTGCAGGGGGATTGGACTAGATGGCCTTTGAAGGTCCCTTCTAACACATCCCAGCTGGCCAACACATCCATGAGGTCATGAGAAGATGTGGATGTCTCAGAGGTACCCACTTCAGCTGGATGGGAGTAAGAGTCAGGGTTAGAGGTGATACATGTCTCCGACAGCTCTTCCTTCACCACTGCCACTCCGAACTTTACATGGATCCTGTCAGCATCTCCAATTAAAAAAAATACATCAAAACCACCACCAAGGTGAGAAAGGACAGCTCAGCAGATACAATGAGTGACATTGTTAATGAAGATAACAATGGGTGGTAAGATCATGTTTGTGGACTCACAAAGTGCTGTTTCCATCTTGTGGTTTTGAGAAATTCTGCTGTTCTCTTGTAATTTCTCCACTTACAGAGTGAAATCCTAAGAGGGCTGCCTCAGCATTGCCAGGACATGGAGGTCAGGGAGGCAAAGTGAGATGTCACCACCCAGACCTGCCTTTCCAGGAAGCTGTATGGATCTTTGCCATTTAAATGCAAATGTTTGGTCCAATACATATAAATACCAGCCAAGAGTCCTCAACAATAACAGCAGACTGTTAATACATATGTGTATGAAAATTTTAATTAATTAGATGGCATCGGAGTGCCAGTTGTGTTCTCAAAACAGCTCAAAAGTACTCTTTTAAAGGGAATTAATATTTAATACAAGGGGAAAAAAAAAGCAATAGCTTCCTGAAGCCTTAATTAAATGCTTATACCTTTATGGCTTCCAAGTGTTTTACTCATAATTTAGTCTGTGAGGGAATTGCATCACTGGTGGTTTCTGAAGCACACCATCCATCAGCCTGGTTTTATTTTAGAGCCCAATTTCCCTTCTAAAATGAGGAATTGCTGAAAAACTATGGGGATATGACTGTTTTTTATTCCTTAAAACACCCTGTCAGAGGGAGGGGATGGAGGTGGTGTAGTTCTGGGCAGAGGCTCACTGTAGCCCAAGTCCCGGGTATTGCAGATGATGGTCCTGAGCAGGGAAAAACCTGCAAAATCAGTCCCCTGCATGTGAAAATACAACTGCAGCAACAATAATGATCAGTCCTTATATAAATTAGATCCACTTAGATGGCAAGACTAGGAATAAAGAATGCAAATTGGAATAGGGGAGATTTAGGTTGGATAGAAGAAAGAAATTCTTTACTCTGAGGGTGGTGAGACACTGGAACAGGTTGCCCAGAGAAGTTGTGGATGTCCCCGCTCTCCCTGGAGGTGTTCAAGGCCAGGCTGGGTAAGACATTGAGGAAACTGATCTAGTGGGAGGTGTCCCTGCTCATGGCCTAATCAAATAACTTCCATTTTCCTTTCACACAAACAGAAAATTAAGCATAAAACCACTGGAGCAAACTCTGAGCTCAAGCCCTCCACAAAAAAAAAAAAAAAAAANCTGGAGCAAACTCTGAGCTCAAGCCCTCCAAAAAAAAAAAAATAAAAAAATCATGCTGTTGTGAAAAAAACATAGTTCAGGGTAACTTGAGAAACCAGCTGGTAAAATTCAGTCATTTTTTCCAGGGAGGAAAAATTTACAGACCCTATCTTCAGCACAAAACACTCTCTATTAACTTCCCCTGATTTTAAAACAGGGTTCTGCCAACCTTTATTTATCCTGCTTTCTCAGGATTGCACAAATTAGAGGAAAAATAGCACGGCAGGCTCTTTTTTCTGTTCAAGCCAATAAAGCAAGTATGTACCACATCTAGCTTTGAGAATTTCAGCCGTGCTTTTATTTCCATAACTCTTTCAGAGCCCCAGATGTTACTGCTTAAAGCCAACCTCCTTACCAGCAGGGCTTCTTCAGTACCACTGCCTTATTTATAAATAAGAGGCAGTGGTTCTTACAGAATCATAGGGTTGGAAGGGACCTTCAAAGGCCATCTAGTCCAACCTCCTGCAGTGAGCAGCGACATCCTGCACTAGATCAGGTTGCTCAGAGCCTCAGCAAGCCTGGCCTTAAATTATCTCTTAAGTTCTGAAGTTAGCTCATCTTTTGGTCTTGTCATGTCCAAGCTGCTGGGAGGAGAAATATTGATTTTTCTGAAGATCCCTGATTTTTTCCTCCTCTTACTCTTTACCTTGAGTATTGTGTCCAGCTCTGGAGTCCTCAACATAAGAAGGACATTGAGCTGTTGGAGCAGATCCAGAGGAGGGCCACTAAGAAGATCAAAGGACTGGAGCAACTGCCTTATGAGAACAGGTTGAATGAGTTGGGGTTGTTCATCCTGGAGAAGAGAAGGCTCAGGGGGGACCTCATAGTAGCTTCTCAATACCTGAAGTGGGGCTACAGAAAGGCAGAGGTAGGACTTTCTAATAAGATATGTGATGGAAGGACTAGGAGTAGTGGATGTAAAAGGAAGATACAGGCTGGATATAAGAAAAATTCCTTACTCCCTGCTCCCTGGAGGTGTTTAAAGCCAGGATGGACAAGGCACTGAGCACCCTGATCTAGTGGGAAGTTCCCTTGCCTATGGCAGGGGGGTTGGTACTAGATGATCTTTAAGGTCCCTTCCAACCCAAACTATTCTATGATTCTCTTCAGCACCAAAAGGGTGGTACCCATGGCATGGGGAGAGTGGTAATGCATAGGCAAGGGGTTGGAGCTTTCCTAGATAGCTCACAGCAAGGGACATGCTCAACATCTTGTATTTTCAGTCGAGCTTAGGTGAGGGATAAAAGTAGGGCAGGCAGGGCTCAGCAGAACCCTACAGACAGGTTTTGCCTGCAGAGCAAAACGGGAGAATGCAGTGCACGGTGAGGATGGGGGTTGGGATTTTTCTTCCTTTTCTTTCATTCTGCTGACTAGGCACAAAAGTTGAAAATCAGGCTTTAGCCAGTGAACTTCCATGACTTTGTTTGTACAAGGGAAAAAACAGTTCATGGACAGAGAGGAGAGAGCAGTCTTGCTCTGGCCAAATCAGCATCCCTGACAGTGTAGGCAGGAGCAATGTCCCCATCTGAGAAGAGGATGGGATGGCATGTTCCTTGAAACAGGCTCTTAGGGATGGTGGCTGGGAAACTGAGGAGGGAAATCAGCATTGCTTGAGGGACTTTCTTTACCCCGACTCTGTGGTTTGGAAAGCAATTTGAATGGAAAAAATGAAGAGAGCTCAAGGATAAATCACAGAAAGAAAAACGGGACCAATATGAGAGGGGAAGAAATAAAAAGATTTGAGTCAGGGCTTGGAAAAACTCTTCAGCATCAGCTTTTTAATTTCCTTAGTAGGAGACAAAATGAGCAGCAGGGACTATTGTTGTGGCAAGAACACCTGGAGATACTCTGGCTGCAGCCTGAGCTTGCTGGCAGGAGCAGCAACAGCATAATTTGCAGCAACATCTGCAGTTGGCCCCAGCAACCACCTCACCATTAATTAGGAGAAGCAGGAGGTTTGCCAGACAGCCCCCTTTTGCCCCATGACTCTACCCCTCAGCTAACAAGCCATCTTCTTCCCTTCCAGCCCAGTGAGGTATAGCCCAGTCTGACTACAGAAGGAGCACAGAAATCCAACATGCAGCAAAATCGGTCACCATAATCTTGTTTATGTACCCTGTGGGTCATATTTTCTCCAACCACATGATTCAACAGCAGCAAGGTGTAGGCCTATGGAGATAGTAGCAGAGTTTCACCAATGACTCCTCTCCCTCTGCATCTGATTTTATGTGTTCACAATCCTGGCTTTTACTTTCTGAAATTATTTGGGATTATATTGAGTTTATTCCCAGTTCTTCCTCCATCCTCCAATATGACAAACACCACCCCTTGACCATACCTTATTTTTTCTGCCTCCAAAGAAGAACCATGACGCTATCCTTCAGGAATCATTTGATTTCCACCGGTAAGACAATATCATGAGCCAACTGTGTGTAACCCCCATTTCCACAATACAGACCAGAGAAGCAAAAAAACAACATGTGGACCAGTACAAAGGTGACTTTGCCCAACCATTACCTGCTACCTCTATTGAGCACTGTCTTCATAGTGAGCTATTTTGGGGCCCTCACCACAAAAAAAGCTCTTGAGGGGCTGAAGCTGGTCCAGAGAAGGGCAACAGAGGTGGTGAGGGATCTGGAGCACAAGTCTTGTGAGGAGCAGCTGAGGGAGCTGGGGATGTTCAGCCTGGAGAAGAAGAAGCTGGGGGAGGACCTTCTCACTCTCTACAGCTCCCTGAAAGAAGGGTGTAGCCAGAGGGGGTTTGGTCTCTTCTCCCCAGGAACAGACAATAAAACAAGAGGAAATGGCCTCAAGTTGTACCAGGGGAGGTTTAAGATTGATATTAGGAAAAAAGAAATGACACCAAAAGGGTTATCAAGCACTGCAACAGGCTGTCCAGGAAAATGGTTGAGGCCCTGGGCAGACACAGAGCTTAGAGATATGGTTTAGGGATGTTCTTGTCAGAGCTGGGTTGATGGTTGGACTTGATGATCTGAAAGATCCCTTCTATTATTATTCTATGACTCTACTACAGCAATGGACAAATTAATATAAAGAAGAGAAAAATGAGACTCTTTAGCAAGTCTTTGGCAAGCCCAGCTTTCTTTTCAAGGCTTACAAATGTCAACACACTGGACACAGTTAAGGGACCTGGGGAGCTCTAGGCTTTGATACATGAAGGTTTCTACCAAATCAGGGCTCCCCAGCCCTGTTGGTTGTGCAGGCAGGATCAGTGCTGGGCATCAGTCCTCTCAAGTCCCTTCATGCAAAGTTTAATTCTTGCCATATCAGGGAGGAGGGACCTTCTTCCATGAAAACCTGGTCCAAAATGATCAAGATGGCTTAATACCACCAGGCAAACAGCAGAGCTACAGCCCTGATAGACAATAGCAAAACACACTGGGATATGTGGCTCAGACCTCACTGCATTACACATGTAATTAGGTTGTTTCCATGGTAATGATCTAATTATGGTTGTCTTGGCTTTGTGTAATCACATTTGCTGCATTTTGGCAGAGCTGTTTTCCCTTATTTTTTGAACTGCAACACTTGGCAAGATGTTCTTCCTCAAGCTGAATAATAATTCTGCCTGATGGAAACCGACAAGTCTGGGAGATTTTATTTAAAGGGGTGGGGGGTAGAAAACACAAGACAATTACATGTATTTATAGCACATATATAATATCTATGTACATACAAAGGGGGTTTTTTACCCCTGTAATTTCTGTGCCTCCTTCCTTCCTATCTTTTCCTCTTGCAAGAGCTTAAAATAATGAATTGTAAGAGAGGCTTCTATGTGAGAGGGGAAACTCCCAAGACCTTTCTTCTCGTCCTGGGGTTAGTGATGGGCTGACTTTAGGGCATGAGATTTCACCTCTCCCTGCCTTAATTTTCCTGTCTGAGATTATCAATACCTACTCCAAATGAGATTAATATACAAAAATACATATTATTTCTACATATTATTTATACTAAACAGTTCCATATCCTGCTATTCAGGACACCTTACAGACTGCTGGTGAAATCCTGGACTTGGAGAAGACCAAGGGCAAAACTCATTGATTTTCACAGTGCAGCAATTCCCCAATGTGGCTGCTCAAACACCTCAGAAAAAATTTAGATAGAAAAAGCCAAATCAGGCAGCCTTGAAGAACATGGATAGTTCACCCTGCTGCCCCAGAGCTGGGAAACAAAGAGTTGACAGACTCTGGTGGCAGTTTGGTATCTCTCTTCTCTGCCATGGCACTTCAGGGGGAATTGGACAGGGGATTTACTGTTCATGAGGGGGATTTCCTTAACCAAGCTCATCCCTCCCAACAGCTTGGTTTAGCCCTTTGTATTATGGAGTGGTTTTAGGGAGGTGGGGAGTTCAAGGCTCTGCAGAACCAATGCTTATAGGGATTTACTGTGGTCCATGCTCTGCTGTGCAAGAGGCATTTCTGAAATCTCCCCTAAGGAAACTCTCTCCAAGCCTCCTGCAAGCTCTGGCTGTTTTGTTATCACTTAGAAAGATTTTAAAAGCTTTCTTGCAAAACAAAAAGATGTATTATTTCTAGCTTGAGCAATGAGGGATCTGGGGAAAGACAGGAGGAGATGAAAGGTCAGGCAAGAGGAGCTTGTGAAATCACACCAGAGCAGAAGTGTGGGCTGCACTCAGCCAGGAGCTTGTATTGCAATTGACAAGGCAATTCATGGAAAGGTTTTTTGATCCCAGTTGCCATGACAATGGGAAACACCTTTAAAAAGCTCTATGGAATGTTACATGGGCATCAGGCCAAGAAGTGAAGCCAAATCCTACACTTGGGTTGCTCCAATGAGTCAGTATCTTGCACAGCAGTGTTGCTGAAGGAAGGATTTGGTCCTCTGGCTTTGAAGACTTGGGAAAAACAGGTATGAAATGCAAATTGCAACAGAAAAGATTTGTGCTGTGGAGAATTGGCTGCAGAGAGATGTTGGAAATCTTGCAAATGCTGTTTACAGCTCTTGCCTTAAGTACTGAATACACACAGAAGACACAGGAGTCCTTGATTTTGATGGGCAGGTGGGCACAGCTGCTTTTGGAATGAAGACAACACAACACCCCACTCTGCACATCCTCCAGGGATTGAAATTTCCACCTCTAAACCCTTATGGAGAGATTTCAAATCCCAAATGAGCAGCACTGAATTTCAAGGGCCCAGAAAAAAAACAAGTCACTTCTGAAACCAGTGCTTTCTTGAGATATCAAAGGTGAGAAGAAAAACCTGGTGCTGGAATAAATAATAATAATGTCAGGATGGGAGGGTGATTTTTTCATCATTTGATGCACCTCTGACTAGAGGATTCTCAGAGCTTACAGCAAAGGGCCAGAGATTGGGGTTTTTTTTTTGCAGAACCAACCATGCTGATAGCCCAGAGAGAGATGGACTATTGAGCCATATGTTTTTGTGTCATCTTCTGCAATGACTAAAACTGTGATTACATGTTGCTACTTAAATTTTAGCAGATTGACACCTCTCAACTGCCAAGATGCTCCCAAATAAGCCCACAATGGATGCTCATGAACAGACAGGCAACCACACAGCAGTCATGGTGGAAACCAAATAACAGAACTGGTGAGATTTTTGGATCAGCTGTGTCACTGCTTTTAATGAAGTTCTTTTTTCAGGAAATTTCAGCAGGTCACAGCTAATTGACTTCCAGATCTTTCCCTGCAGAGCAGGTAGGGATGAAACATGTGCCCTGCTGGAACATCATTCTCCAATATACAGCCTCCTGGATGGGACAATATCACAGCTGACAAACAGGGCATCACCTTGGTAATACATTTTGTGCCTCAGATACTCCTCTTCCTCCTCCTCTCCTGTCTTTTCAGACAGAGGGGAAAGAAGAGGGTGGCAATCAGTGGCCCCAAGATTAGAGAGCAAGAAATGGGGACAGTGGGGACCAAGCCTTCACCTGAGGAGCAGCCCAGCTCCACGAGTGAGTGTCTTGGGGATGAGGAAGCTGCTTTACGGAGAAGGGTTGGGTTCCCTCTGTATGTTGTCCATGCAATAGGGCAGCATACTATGGGGGACACAACATGAGGGGTAGACTGGAGATTAGCATCAATTTTGACACTGAAAGGGTTATCAAGTATTGAACACGCTGCCTAGGGAAGGAGGTGAGGCAGCATCCCTGAAGGTACTCGAGACAGGCAGACAAAGAGCTTAGAGACAGGGTTTAGGGATGGTTCTTGTCACAACTGAGTGATGGGTGGACTTGATGATGAGACATCCCTTCCAACCTGGATATTCCAGGACTCTCCTTTATGTCTCCTTCCCAGCTAACATCTCAGCAACAGAAGGGACTCCTCTCCAGAGAGGATAATGCAATGATCAAGCTCTACTCACTGAAACAGCTGGTTCTTGCCATGTGGCTCTGGCTGTGCTCCTGGAGAACATGGAACAATTTATTTTACTGTGCAGGCTGTGCCAATGGCCCTGCTGTGCAAAGCCTCAAGTGCAAACCACAGCAGTCACCATTTCTTGCCTTCAAGGTACCAACAGAACTAAAATCAGAGCTGAGGCACCTGCCCTCCTTTCCACAAATCTGCAAATTTCATTAGTGCCACCAAAGACTTTATGTGCACCTGCAGAAGAGACCAGACCCCTCTTTTTAGCCCTTGTTAGCATCTTTTGTAACCCAGATGCTTGCATAATAAAGGACAGTGATTCTGGGCAATTCCATTTCTGCAATCCAAGCTTCATATGCTGCCTGTGCCCACCCCAAGGAGCTCCACACCTGCAAGAGGACAATTTTCAAACTGGAGGCCTGTTAAATTGGTGCTGACACTTAGCAGCTTGAATTCACAGATGGAACCTCATCCTTGCTTATCCCCCACGCCTCAAATCACCTCACCACCACCATCAACACAGGTAGATAATTACAACAAGCAGGAACACTGAGTGTATGCTTCTAGGGTTGTTTTTCTTTTCTTTTTTTCCATCCTAGTAAGATACTCCTGCCAAAGATTATAAAACTCTTTATTACACTGAGAGCCTACACAAACCTAATGCCATATAATACTTTTTTCATTAACATTCTCAACTAGAAATTCTCTCTCATCTGAGTCTACCTCATCTATCTCAGTATGCATCTCTAAATCTGTTTGTGTAGGGGAGAAACTGTCCCTCCATTTCACTCTTAATCAAGGTCCAAATCCACTGATATCAAAAGCTGGAATGAGAAAGACTGAAAAAAATTAAACACTGGTCCATGAAATGTGGTCTCACCAACTAGACATGGTTGATGCTTCTTCCCAATTTTTCCTGCTCAATTGAGATCTTGTTTCTCAAACATGTTCTCCTCTCACTCTTTCACATATTGGCTTTGCTAAGGGTTGAGGGAAGTTTGTCCTTCACAGACATTGCCTCAGAAAGGAATACCAGCAAGGAGAAAGCACATTTCACACCCTCTCAGGAAGCACAAGTCCCAGTTTTCTGTGCCAGGCAGAGCACCAAGGACATAAAAGCCTTAGACTCACTTAAAACTCATTGAAACCTGACATCCAGAAAGATCTCTGTAAATAGT
>VZTY01010042.1:40837-56736 GCA_013400935.1 Turnix velox
CCCCTCTCTGGAGGTGTTCAAGACCAGGCTGGACAAGGCACTGAGCAGCCTGATGTATTGGGAGGTGTCCCTGCCTATGGCAGGGGGGTTGGAACTCGATGATCTTTAAGGTCCTTTCCAACCCGAACTATTCTATGATTCTATGACACTGCTTCTGACCACAACACATTGACTCTCAAGCCAAAACGACATGGGACCACCCAATACATGTTTCCTTTGACACTATGGTTTTTCCCCATTTTCACTTTATACAGAATCAGTAAAACCCACCAGGTACCTTGAGCAGGACTTAAGTAACAGCTCAACAATAGATAAATCTCTCCAAGCAAAGCAAGGGTGTGAACCCATTTTCCTCTGAAGTGCAGGGTCTGTGACTTCCAGCATATCTGGGGCCAAACAGAAGCAGTAACCCTATGGTAGCAAGGAAGGGAAACCCCTATGAACATCAAAGCACTGCTATAAATCCTCTGGGACAAAAAAACCTTTCATCTGCACACACAGTTATGAAGAAACCATCATGAACATGGGATGTAGCACACACACACTGAGCATATGTACCCACAGAGAGATCAATAGGTTGCATATGGCATGTGGGGCATAACTCATGCCTTTTCTTGAAGCCTGTCACCAATGTGAGATGTATTGGGTGAGAAAGTACTAGGGTAGTCTTTTAATTAGTTCGCAAGCTCAGCTGCATTGTAAAATTTACTCCCTGCCATTGCATCCAAAATTTATAACCTTTTAAATCAAAGGAACATCTCAGGCTGGGAGGTTTTGCTAATCTGTGCTGTTAATGCTAAAAGCAAAAGCCTGGAAAAAAAAGGAAGGGACATTTTAGCCAATTATTCACAATATTCAGAACTGTTTCTCTGGCCAGTGTGCTGCCCTATAAAATTCATCTGGAAAATATATGGGACTCCCAGCTGTCTCACTCATATCTGTATTTTATCTGCTTGTTGATGCTGGAGGTGGCCACATTCTGCTTCCAGGGTATCATTTCAGCCCACCCTGCCTGAAGGTGCCGGAGGAAGGGAAGAGTCAGGGGCTCCCATCCAGAAATCCCAATCTGCATTGCCTGAAACACCCTTGCCTGGAAGGATTCTGCATCTGTGAGCAGAGCAGTGTGGTTTTGTCTGTGAGTAAAAACCCTGCAGCAGCAGCAGAGAGCCTGGGGGAAACCCATTAGTTAAGAGCTGAGGCACCCGATGCTGTTATCACTAATGCCTCCAGCACAGGACAGGGCTGCAATCAATTTCATCATAAATCAACCCCATTTTCTAATATGAACCAATTTATCTGCCAGGCTGCCTTGCCAAACACTATTAGAGGCTGAGGTCAAACTGAAGAAGACATATTGTGTTTTCAGCCTCTCCTCCTAACTCCACATCTCCCAGGCACGTTCCACAGCCACCAGCTCCCAGCTCTCTGCCCTCCCTGGAGGCTTCCCCTCCAGGAGACTTTCATTTTGAGATGCTCCAGACACAGCAGGAATTATGTATTTAGTGCCAGCCACTAAAACACCAGCTTTAAGTCTGAAACAAGCACCTGCCTTTCATCATCACCCCACAGTATTTATGGAGGACAGATAAAAAGATTATTTGAAAGGCTTGATTTGCAGCAGAACCAATAAAATCCTGGTTTATGACAACCCAGCCCAGGCTATGACTTTTAACTGTGCTCATTTAGGCTTCAGCCCTGGTGGAGACACCCAGCTTAAAGAATTAGCTATGGTAAACAAGAGAGGAGAGAGATTTCACATTGCTATTTATAGGAGGAATCACGCAGAGAAGGCTATTAAAATGATGAATATCTAAAATAGAGATAGAATTAGCCTAAGGGTACACAGAAGAAGCAAAGGCATCTCTACCTTGAGAGATCATTGCCTTGTAAAAAAAAAATCCATGTGTACACAAGCAAGGAGCCCAAGCTGCTCGGAGCCCTGGACTTCACACTGATGTTTAACCACTCATGGGAACAGCACACTCAGGCTTTACCACTCCCAGACAAGCAGAGAGTATGGATTACCCTGTTCAGGAGAGTTAATGTGTTGTAGAAAGCAAGAACAACACTGGATTTCTTGGGTAGGTGAGTACAGGAGTCCATGGAACCCCAAATGATTCTGTGCAGAGGTCCCAAAGTGGTGGAGGCTCCTGTGTGGTGCAGTCTGGGCTGCTTAGGAGAGTCTTGGGCATTTCCACACTTGTGATTTTTCTCTCTGCCATCCCTGTGTCCAAAGCCCATGTCCCAGTGTCTATGCCAGAGGAGAGCCATGGCCACACGCTTTGGTGGCATCTTTTGGCTTTGCACAGATTGGTAGTGCTTTTTAATAGGATATGTGATGGCAGGGCTAGGAGTAATGGATGCAAATTGGAAGAGGGGAGATTCATGCTGGAGAGAAGAAAGAAATTCCTTACAGTGAGGGTGGTGAGACACTGGAACAGGTTGCCCAGAGAGGTTGTGGATGCCCCCTCTCTGGAAGTGTTTAATTCCAGGCTGGATGAGGCATTGAGCAACCTGGTGGGGAGTGTCCCTGCCTGTGGCAGTGGGGCTGGAACTGGTCTTTAAGGTTCCTTCCAACCCAAACCATTCTATGATTCTATGGGTGTCTTCTAGAGAAGGAGCAGTGGTGGAGTAAATGGGCAAGAGCAAAAGGCACAGAGTTATTTTGTGGCAAACTACATGCAAAAATTATACAGGGACAACTTCCACCACCTGAGGTTGCTCCAAACCCCATCCAACCTGGCCTTGAACCCCTCCAGGGATGGGGCAGCCACAGCTTCGCTGGGCAAGCTGGGACAAGAGCTCATCATCCTCACAGAAAATAATTGCTTCCTCATATCTAATCCAAATGTCTCCTCTTTGAGATCTTCTAGGCATGAGGAATAAATAAACACCAGCAGCAGTCCCTCTGAACACAACAGCATCCCTGGCAGCTGCAGCCCTTGCTCAGCTTTTTCCACACTCATCTCCTTGTAACCCTGTACTCGCACCATCATTTCCATTAAGCTAATGGAAATCAATCCCAGATTGCAGTGGGTGGATCAAGAAGGGCTTCACACTTTACACTGGTACCAAAAAAAGTCAGAGCAGTTTTTATTTTAAAAAACATCATCACATGAGCTAGTGCCTCCTAAAACAAAGGCAGTGAAAGCATTACAAATGCAAATCTGGTGAAGCAAAGCAAAACAAGGTCACTCAGGAGAAATTCCAGTAACAGGTAGTTACTGGAGTTGATGAGGAAAGCACCTGTTTCATCTCATCCTCACAAAGGGAGCATTTATTTGTTTGATTTTGCACTAATACCACTTACCTACTGAAGCTAACCCAGAGTGTTAACAAGCCCAAACTCTTTCTATTCCTTGTACCTCAGCTGAAACAAGTATCTCTTAAAAACCTTCCCTAGTGCTATTTTTTTTTTTTAATGTTTTCCAGGCAGAAAGGAAATAGGCAAATCCTCAGTGAAGGAGATTACTTATGACAGGCTTTTAAAAAATTATGCATACAGAGGCATAAAAGGCAGGATATACTCTCTTAACCTTCCCCTTCCAAAGAAGCTGACCTTTTTCTATCCTAGATTGCATTTAGCTGATGCACATCTTCAGATGCAAATAGGATTTGATCCAAAGTCTTCTGGACACAGAATGAGGGTTACCATTGGCATTCACAAGCACTGAGCCAAGTCCATACCACTAATGAAACTCTTAGAAAGTAATAATGAACACTACTATGACTGGTGTTGCCCTTGCTGTAAGTCCAGAGAAGTCAGTATTAAATTTGGCACAACCTTCATCTTCTCAAAACTTTGTTCCAGAAGCTGCTCCATGAAAACAACTTTAATGAAAGGAAAAAAAAAAACTAGCAGGAAAGTGGGCAAAATGGTGAAATTATCTGTATTTTGAATGGAAGCTCAATAAAAGGAATAAGATCCTCAGAGAAACCACAAATTACTTCACCAAGGCCTCACAGATTTTAAGTGGTTTGTGCTGATGACTTGGGTACTCTCAGCAAAGAAGATGCAATATTATTATTATCATTCAGAAATCTGACCCCTGTGAATTCAGCAAAATGTTAAAATTGAAAAGTTAAAGTAAAAATATTGGAGGTTGTCATCAAGTCATTCCTTTACTCCACAAAAATCCTCTGGAAAATTCTAAAAGCTAATGCTGAGTTGAGCAACATCTGTTTCACCCCATTTAAGATTAACCTTTCTCAAGAACTTAAAACTATTATTTTTAAAACAGCTAACTCAAAGTACAAGAAAAAAAGAGAAATTTTCACTTCTGAATGCCAAAAGTAACATTATAAAATTTTAAAAATTAATTTTTTACCTTGAAGAAAGAGGTCTAGACACATGAAGAAAACCAACCCATGAAGAAGAACCAATTGGGGAAGAACCAACTCATGAAGAAGAAGAACCATTTGGAAAGGAACCAACCCATGGAGAGGAACCAATCCATCTCTTGGGTTCCTCAGCTCTTATACTGAGCAGGGAGATGGGATGGAACACCCCATTGGAAAGTTTGGGTCACCTGAGCTGTGTTTCATTCATAGGGAATTACCTGAGTCAGGTGACCCTGGTTTCCATGGCAACAAGTGTGAGCATCATCCTCTCACTGAACACAAGGTTGACTTTGTTTCACCCCAAACTGGGGCACCATCACCTTTGGAAGTATTTAAGAGATGGGCAGATATGATGCTGAGGGACATGGCTCAGTGATGGTTCTTGTCAGAGCTGGGTTGATGGTTCCATCTCAAAGTTCCTTTCCAACCTGGGCCAATCTATATGATTCTAACTCTAAAGACCTCCAGAAAGTCACTCCCTATGAATAAGGGCATCAGAAAAATGCAAAATCAGGAAGATACCTGCTATGAGGCGAGTAGTAATTTCCTTCCTAATATAAACCCATCAGTAGAAAATTATCCTGCAGCAGCTCATATTAAACTGTCAGTGAGCACATCCCTAAAAAAAAGCTTTTTGTCCTGGTTTTAATTTACAGCATTTGACAAGGAGGAGAATTGAATATAATTGGGGCTGATTCCAGCACGGCTCAGTGGATGTTGTGGCTTTCCATTAACAGATATTGTCACTCCACCACCTCTGTGCTCTGTTTTCATCCAGCTACCAGGTAACCATTAGGTTTCTTTCTCTATCAGGCATATAAACATACCCCAGCAAGATGTTTTCTCCAGTTGCATGGCATTTATTCTCCTTTTTCCCAAATAATCTCATATTTCTCATGATGTTTTCCACACTTTGGAGTGGGCAATGCACTGGGAGTGCCTGTGGTCCTTCTGGCCATGGTGGCAGGGAAAGACATGATCCCTTTAGGGACCATGTACCCAGGGCAAGCTCACAGATCTTGACCTCTCAGACTCTATTGACTGTTTTGGGGACATTTGTAAAAGATAACTAAGAAAGAAATCCTGATTTCTTTCTCTTGGCTTCAATTTGTTACAGCTGCAGCTCCACTGGAAATCGGTGTCTTCAATCAATAACACTTAGAACCCAGCATCCCCTTAAATGAAAAAAAAAGCCTGAGCCTGGTGATACTCCAGAGATGAGCCTGAAAAATCCTGACTCTTGCAGAGGGAAAAAATGCATGTTTTTAAGAAAACAAGCCCTGCTTGGTGTTGGGGGCAAACAACATCTCTACAGCATCCCAAACCTCCCCTGCTCTGTCACCACTGCTTCATCAGATGCTTCAATGTCATGGTGTCAGCTCATTACTTAGGGGAAAGAGCTTTCCTTGATTAGGATTATTTTCTGCACAGCTGGTATTTAGGGAAGCAGTTTCTGAGTGTTGTCTGCAATGGTATGTGCTAGGACAGACCAAGGTCTCTGCTCCAAGAGGCATGATGTTGGTCAGACCCTGATATTGTGTGAGACAGTGAATCTCAGCTGTGCCTCCTGAGCTTGGTCCAGGAACAAACTTCATAAAAAAATGCAGATTTGTCATGCCATGGCAGAATCACAGAATATCAGGGATTGGAAGGGACCTCAAGAGATCATCGAGTCCAATACCCCTGACAGAGCAGGAACACCTAGACCAGGTCACACAGGAACTCAGAAATCAGAGAAAGCTCAAGAGATCCCCCAGGACTGTTTGCTAGGCAAAGGAGGTGTCAAAGCCCCCTTCCCACCTGCCATGGTGTGCTGGACACTGTCACCTGGGTGCCAAGGGAAGGCTGTTGGAGATGAAAGCTTCAAACAGCTTAGTGGAACAGAACATTGGATAGAATCGTAGAAGCACAGAGTGTGTTGAGTCCTGTTGCAGTGTCTCACCATCCTTATACTGAAGAACTTTTTCCTAATGACTCATCTAAACCTACCTTGTACCAGTTTAAAACCATTATCTCTCATCCTATCACTCCATGCCCTGGAAAACAGTCCCTTCCCTGCTTTCCTACAGAACCTGTCAGGTACTGGGAGGCCTTCCAGGAGCCTATTATTATTCAGGTTGAACAACCCCAATGTTAAGGACTCCAGCCCCTTGATCATTCTCCTAGAACATCATGCCTACAGGAACATGTCCATCAGGAGAGGCTGTGCCTGGGCTGGTTTTATTTATAAACCCCAGTGAGTGTTGCAATTGGCTCCCCCAGCTAAATGTGGCTTTGGCAGCTACTCCCCAGCTCCACTAAATCCCCTTTGGTGAGGGAAGAGGAGCATCTCCTACTGTCTGCCATCCCTTTGTTCTGGCCAGCCTTGGCACATGGAGGTGCCCATTGTCCCCAAGGGCTTTTGGCAGGGCTGTGTCACAGGCAGCAGAGAAGTGAAGAAAGCAGGAGAAAGCCAGAAATGAAATTGCCATGCAGCTCAAGAAATAGGAGAGCCTATCCCTGAACAAACCACAAGAATTTGTACCATTTTATTCCTCTTTATGCACCAGGAGGACCACGTTAGTCACTCTGAGCACCTCATTTGGCTGGTGGAGCACTTGCTGGACTGCATGGGCTATTCAGAAGATGGTGGTCTCCAAAAAACAGGTAGAGATGCTGGGAAACACAGAGGGGAAACCTGAGAGAAGCAATAAGACCTGGCACCCCATGAAGCCCTGAAGACAGCAGTGAAACCATCACTCCTGTAGCACATTTTTGAGTTTTTGCCAGGGGAAAACTTCAGAGATTAAACAAACAGAGGCATTTTTCTGCCACAAAGAAGCTCTCTTTAGGGTCTGGGTAACCTAATCTGCTTGCAGGGCTGAGACCAGCTCATGGAAATATTTGGTGGCTGCAATAAGAGGGAGAATGCTAGGAATGGGGTGGAGTGGAGAAGCCCCACTAGGCACAAAGCTCAGGTACCTGAGAATGATGGGGCAGAGCTGCTCCAGTTTCCCAACTGATGGGCCACTAGGAACTTTTAATTTTGCCTTTACCATCTGTAAATTAGCTAAAGAAATGGGTTTGCAGGTTTGGAGAGCTGAATGAGGGGAGAAAAGCAGCTGAAGATGTTGGTACACTTGGGTCAGTGCTGACAACACCTGATGGCATTTGAAGATTTGGTGACCCAGTGTTTGAGAGGAGAAACTCATGGGTTGCATTTCAAAGAATCACAGAATGGTTTGGGTTGGAAGGGACCTTAAAGATCACCTAGTTCCAACCCCCTTGCCATGAGCTGGGACACCTCCCACTACATCAGGCTGCTCAATGCCTCGTCCAGCCTGGCCTTAAACACCTCCAGGGAGGGGACATCCACAGCCTCTCTGGGCAACCTCTTCCAGTGTCTCACCACCCTCACAGCTTCTTTCTTCTCTCAAACCTAAACTCCCCTCTTCCAGTTTGCATCCATTACTCCTAGTCCTGCTATCACATATCCTATTAAAAAGTCCTATCTCTGCCTTTCTGTAGCCCCACTTCAGGTATTGAGAAGCTACTATGAGGTCCCCCCTGAGCCTCCTCTTCTCCAGGCTGAACAGCCCCAACTCCTTGTTGGGGAGGTGCTTGTAAGGGAGATGCTCCAGCCCTCTGATCATTTTTGTGGCCCTCCAGAGGAGCTACTTGCTGCCCATGTCCTGCTGCCTTCAAGCTAAGAAAGAAGAGGAAGGGAGAGAGGCTGCCCCAGTGTTTCAGTAACTTTAAAATTAAAATGACTAAAATCATAAATTCCCACGTTTATGTTGCTGTTGTCAGAGAAAAGGACTGCAGGAGCATCCTGGGCTTAAAATCCACCCCTCAGCAGCACCCAAGCCTTAATGGGCATTGAATGGCATGGACAAGCGAAGAGCAGGGTTTGGTGGCAGGGCTGGATATCATTTCAGGTGTTATGTTCACATGATTTCCCACTTAGAAATTAGAAAAATGGACTATATTTTAAACCTGCAGTCATCAGATGGCAGATTCTGCCTGAATGTTAATGAACCACGCTCCAAGGTTATGCTGGGACTTTGCTGGCACTGTCAGAGATCAGTTCAAAGCTACTGAAGAAAAAAAAAAACTGTGCTAATAAATGTTCCTTGTTTATAAGTTCCCCTCCAGGAGTAATTAAATGTGATTTTTTTTTTTTCCCATCCCTTTAGATGGCTGATTTGTGGGATAGCTGTCATGTTTTTTGTCTGGGGCTAGAAAAAGAGAACTGGAAGATCTGAGCTATTTAAACTGAGTAACAACAACCTCCTGGGAAGAATTTCCACCTGGCCTCAGCAGGAGCTGCCACTCAGGAATCTGCCAGGTCTGTGAGCAAGAGCCCTAGGGTGAAATTCAATGTGTGGTGGAGAAATGGGGCATGGGCCAGAACTTCCACCCTCTCCCTTGTGGAGAAGATCCCAAGGGCTCCATTGGTTCCCGTCTCTGTAGCTTCCACGAGAATGTTTCCAGAATTGGAAGATGCAACCTTACAGAATCACAGATTCAGAGAATGATAGGGGTTGAGAGGGACCTCTTGGAGATCATCCAGTCCACTCAGAGTCACTCAGAGCAGGTCACACAGGAACATGTCCTGGCTGGTTTGGAATGCCTCCAGAGGCACAGACAACACCACGTCTCTGGCCAGCCTGTGCCAAGCTCTGTCACCCTCACAGTGAAGAAATTTCTCCTTGTGTTTAGATGGAACACCTCCCTTTTGAAGGATTTGGGGGTATCAGTGGATGACAAACTCAACATGAGCCAGCAGTGTGCACTTGCAGCCAAGAAGGCCAACCAAATCCTGGATTGCATCAAGAGAAGTGTGACCAGCAGGTCAAGAGAGGTGATTTTGCCCCTCTACTTGGCTGTGGTGAGGCCCTATCTGGAATTACTGTGTCCAGTTCTGGAGTCCTCAACATAAAAAGGGCATTGAGCTGTTGGAGCAGGTCCAGAGGAGGGCCATGAAGATGATCAAAGGGCCGGAGCACCCTCCTTACAAGGACAGGCTGAAGGAGTTGGGGTTGTTCAGCCTGGTGAAGAGAAGGCTCAGGGGGGACCTCAGAGTAGCNCCTCTCCAACAGCTCGATGTCCTTCCTGTGTTGAGGGCTGCAGAACTGGACACAGTACTCCAGGTGTGGTCCCACCAGTGCCCAGTAGAGGGGTAAAATCACCTCTCTGGACCTGCTGGTCACACTCCTCCTGATGCAACCCAGGATTTGGTTGGCCTTCTTGGCTGCGAGTGCACACTGCTGGCTCATGTTGAGTTTGTCATCAACTGACACACCCAAGTCTTTCTCTACGGAGCTGCATTCAAGTCACTCTCCACCCAGCCTGTATCTGTGCTTGGGATTGCTTCGACCCAGGTGCAGGACCTTGCACTTGGCCTTGTTGAACCTTCATGAGGTTGTCTTGGGCCCACCTCTCAAGCCTGTCAATGTCCCCTTCTGTGGCTCAGCAAACTACATCCTGCCTCTCCAGTTCCCCAGGAGCCACTTTCCCTTGATGAAAATTCAATGTACTTGTGAAGAAAAATTCATCAGCAGCAATATGGGATGGTCACCAGCTGCTCTATCCAGGTCAGGTGAGTGACCACTGATCCAGGCATCTGTGCTAGAATTTGGGTAAGAACTGGGAAAAGAGCCCAGAACTGAGGGCATGAACCTGTGGGTTTCCTCCACAGAAGAACTCTGACAGATTTGACCTCCTGACTGCTGACATGGGGTGGAGATGGAGATGGAGGAGGAGATGGAGGTACCAGATGGAGCTTCTGAGCACTTTATGTCACCAAAGCTGAAGGAATTAGCGTTGGGGGCAGGAGGGAAAAGCTCAATTCTGGCTTTCCCAGATCTATATCCAACAATTCAGGTCAAGGGCTTATCACAGTGGTTTTATTTCTATTTGTTTATTTATTTAATTTTCTTAACAGCTTGGCTTTGAGGAAGGAATGGCTGCATTGGAGCCCTGTGAGCTGCTGATTTTGCAATCTCCTCTCTCCCTGCTGCCAGGGTTTTGTTTGTATTTCCAGGCATGTGTTATTTCTTTTTTTTAATCTCTTTTTGTTTATCTCCTGGGTCAATCAAGAGAAAAAGTCTGGAGAAACAAGGCCAGGCCAATGAGAAACAGGCAGGTTTTGTTTGGAGTAAGGCAAGGCATTCCTGAAAGTTGGCTGCACCTCAGAAAAACTCCTCTAAGGATGGTATTTACTGCTCTCCACCTTGCAACCAGAACTGAAACTCAGGCTTCTCTCATCCACAGCTGTTAAACTTGATGAGAAAGGTAGGGAGGATTAACCCTTGGCTTCCCTCATTTTCCTAGCTCTTCAGATGGTCAAAAAATTCCATTTCTGGCCCAGAATAGACACAAGTCTACCTTTTAACTTTCTTTTATTCATATGAGAGCTAGTGCTTTGCCTCCTGGTACCATGATAGAAGCGTTTGTGGATGAAACCAGTTCTTTTCTTCAAACAGATCTGTGTACATCTGTTTTCCCCTGATTTTCCTCCCTACCATGGGAGAAAAAATTACACTGTGCCCCTTTCTGGAGGTGTTTAAGGTCACTCTGGACAAGGCACTGAGCAATCTGATCTAGTGGGAGGTGTCCCTGCCCTTGGCAGGGGTGTTGGAACTAGATGATCTTTAAGGTCCCTTCAAACCCAAACCATTCTATGATTCTATGAATATATTTTCCAGGTGCCCTGTAAAAGCAATGGGATCAGACTGTCTGTGCCTCAACTGCTCAGCCCCAGCCATCTACATCCTGAGCTGATGGTGAGGATGGACCTCCATCTCCAGGAACCTGCAGGATCCTCCCCCTCCATGCTGTAGGACCTGCCATGTTGGGAAGATGGTCCATCCTGTTATTTTTCCACAGGACACCAGTGATCAGGGAGTGGGAGAGGGCTCAAGCCATATCTTCTTTTTGGACTTGAGATCCTTGTCTCCTCAAATTAAAACATGAGATCTTCCAGAAAAAACGCAAAAGCTGATGAGGGGGGAGAAGCCTGCCAGTCTACAATTGATGGAGAGGTCAAAGAAATGGGTTTTCTAATGGGAATGTGACAGTTTGAGGATTTAAAGCTGAAAGCTTAAGTTCACATGTACGTTGGGTGTTTGAGGTGGATGTGAAAGAACATAAATAGCAGTTAAAATGTACTCTAGAAAAAAAAAAAGAAAAAAAAACCGTATTCTCAAATCATTACCATTCAAACAAAGTAATTGCCAATTCCTGGGCAATTTACATTTAAATGTGTAATATAATTCTGCTGTTAAATGATCTGTTTCCACTGCTGCCTTTTCTCAGAGTGTCTGGGGGTAGGTGGGGAGAGGAGAGGCAGGGGACAGCTTGTGTATGGGCACCTGTGTTTGGGAGAGCTGTGCTGTCCCACCAGGCTAAACAACCCATACTCCAAATTTCCTTCAAAGAAATGGTGACAGTCACATTTTCAGCTGAGAAACCCATTTTCCAAAGCTCAGAGGAGATGGGCAGATCTGGAAAAAGAGGATCAAGATCCTAACATTTTGAGGTACCAAGGCATTGCATAGTATGACATCCTTCCATGCAGGCAGGCTCCTCATCAGATGGAAAGACTTCTCCTATTTCATGTTCAAAAGCCAGGCTCTCTCCCAGAATTCTGTTTACTGCTACATATTTCTGCTAACAAGATAAGACCCGCTGGAACATCAGCCCTGCCTAGACATCATCCACTGCCTGCTTCCCATCTGTTAGGCTTGATATTCCCTTAATCTCTTTTCTCTCTGAATAGTTCCCCCCTCTGTGGCACAGGGAGTGAAACTGGAGAAATGGAACGCTGCTCCCTGCTCTGGGAAAGGCACAGAGTGGTTGGAAACCAGACACTTAAAGGCTCAAGGCAGAACTCAGGCTGCTCCCCGAGCCAGTGCAGAGAAAAGTGATGAGAAAAGGGAGGGCAAGCTGAATTTGAAGTGTCTGCTCTTTAATTATAAATGCTCTTCCTCCAAACAGCTTTCTCTTAACAGCTGGTCATCAATTACCCAGAGTTACTGAGGTTTTCAGGCAGGAGATCAATAAATGGGATTTTTTTTTCTTTTTTTCTTGGCCAGGAGAAGCCATTACGTGATGGCTGCATTTCTCCTCTCTGCTCACCAAGCTATCAAAACCCTGGCACACATTCAAGGCAGAGAGACTATTCTTAGATGGAGGGGCACACCATCAGGCTGGGAGGCAGCAGTGTGGTCTGGGAAGGGACAGGGAACTGCTTGAGAGAGTCCAGCACAGAGCCACAAAGATGATGAAGGGCTTGAAGCATCTCTCTTTTGAGAAAAGGCTGAGGGAGCTGTGTCTCTTTAGTTTGGAAAAGAGGGGACTGAGGGTGACCTCATTAATGTCTATAAATATGTAATGAGTGAATGTCAAGAGGATGGAGCCAGGCTCTTCTCAGTGACCTCCAATGATCAGACAAAGGGCAATAGGGGCAAGCTGGAACACAGGAGGTTCCAAAGAAATATAAGAAACACAATGAGGGTGACAAAACACTGGAACAGGCTGCCCAGAGAGGGTGTGGGTTCTCATCACATGGATGCCTTCCTTTGTGACCTGATCTGGGTGTTCCTGTTCTGGCAGGGGGGGTGGACTTGATGATCTCTTGAGGTCCCATCCCTTCCAATCCCTGACATTCTGTGATTCTGTGATGCTCAGAATCCAGAAGGATGCAATCCAAGATGTCCCAGCCTCCTGGGAAGGGCAGGGAACTGGATGTTGATCATGAACCCACAGCCTCTATGGGTTGGGATGTCCCAGCTGCCAAATCTAAATAAAAACAAACCAAATGTTGTTGGGGAAACTGAACAGAGCTTCTTTGTATGGGAAACTCGACAGCATGAGGGGGAATAAATACCTGTATTGTATGTATAGACAACTGCACACCTCTGCTGTCTGATCTGCAAGGATTATTTTCAGTGAAATCAATGCTGCCTAAATTAAAAAAAAAGGGGAGAGCTATTTTTTAACCTACTCCAAGTCTTTGCTGCATGTTTCACATAAACCAAGATGCTGCCATACATTTTAAATGTGATGTAGGATCACATCTGCATCTTTGCAGATCGTATGGATGTGGCACAGAAGCATTTCTAGGGAAGTCTCAGTGACCCACTAACCATGCCATCAACCATCTGGCTCCCTCAATAGCAGCAGAGCTTAAAAATAAAGCCACTCCCTTTGCAATCTGTGGCTTATAAATAAAAAAAAAATATAATAAAATGGTGTCAGATGGGTTGTGCAGCATGTTCCTGTTCTAGCTGGTGCCATTGGGGGGGATAATGGATTTGTCAGTGTTGGACAGTGTGGTCTCACCCATGCACATCCCTCAGCCCTTCATCAATGGGATGAAAGGCTCATTAGGTTATGCTTAGGTTCATGTTTCTATATGAAAAAAGCAAATTTCCCCCCCCTGCCAACAGTGGGAGAAACTATTCCACTTTGGCCAGCCATCAGTGGCACCAAGCAAGGAGAGCAAGGGTGGGCTGAGAACCTGGTGTGAAACCACCCATGTGAGCATCCCTCGTGGAATCCCAGGCAGGGTGGTCCTCAAAGCCATTCAAAGCAAAGCAATGTAAAAACCAGGAATTAAAAAAAAAAAGCCTCCAAAATATTTTCATTGCCCAAACACTATGGGAGACAGAGTTCAAGCTGCCAGAAAGGCTGAGTGCTCCTGGGAGAAATGATGTAGCAATAAAAGCACATTACAGCACCACAGCCAAAACTGCTCTCAGTTCACCTCCCAAGGCAAGATCAACAGGAACACTTGGACCAGAGCCATATGTATAAAGGTTTGGGCTCAGAAACATGGAATTTCAAGGCTCTTACCCAGTACAACAAGCTGGACCACAACAGTGTTCATGGTGTTGCCTTTTTCCAAGCCCCAGGGCTCTCACTGTGATAGTCCCAGGTGTTGTGTAGCCATTGATGTTTTTGTCCAACCCACCAACTAAGTAAATATAATCACAGAATGTGTTGGGTTGGAAGGGACCATCAAAGGCCACCTAGCTGAACCCCCCTGCAGTGAGCAGGGACACCTTGCACTAGATCAGGTTGCTCAGAGCCTCAGCAAGCCTGGCCTCAAGTATCTCCAGGGATGGAACCTCCATTACCTCTCTGGGCAACCTGTTTCAGTGTCTCACCACCCTCACGGTGAAGAACTTCCCCCTAATATCTCATCTAAGCCTTCCCTACTCTAGTTTAACACCATTGACCCTCATCCTGTTCCGTGCCATGAGAGGGTCACATCCTACAGCAACTCACACTGGTCCTGAAAGGTTCCTGGAAGCCCCTCGGGATCATGTGGTACCAGCTTCCCCTTCACTACTGCAGCAGAAGATGCTGACTGGCACTCATGAGATGCTTCTGTGGTGATGCACATCCATTTCTTGGTCTACTCTTGGTCACTCACATTTCCTTTTTCCTTGAAGAGAAGGAAAAAAATAAATGAATGAAAGAGTGCAGCATGCAAGATGGCCTCCCCCTTCACTACTCAACTTCTCCAGTGAAGAATCACTGGTGGTTCAACTCCCTCTTTGATGTATATTCAGCAGAAGAGGGGGAGGCACAGCAGTTTTTGTGGGCAGCAGAAATAAAAGGGAAGAGCACAGAGGCAGAAAAGGGGGAAAAAATGTTATTCTAAGCCTTTGATTGTGCTGGCTCTTTGTTTGAAGTATCCCAAAAAAAAAGAAAAAGCAAGTCCAACTTGTTGAAGGATTTGTCTGCTGGAGATAATAACCTTTTCAGGAGACTTGTCTCACCTTTCAGGCATGAAATTCCTCTGAAGGGATCCCACCTCTCAGGCAGCCCCTAAACCAGTTATTTTTGGTGGAGGCTGAGATTCTCTTCTAAGTGTTTTCTGCCCTCCCCAGGTTTTGATCCATGGCCACTGCTCATCTACATGGAGGCAGCCACCCTCATGGAGTTGTGTGTGGTGGTGGGGTTGGTGGGCTAGAGAAGGGACCTTCCTGCCCCAAGCATGGTTGGAGACACCTGCAAGAAGACAATTTGGAAGAGTAGGATGGGGTCAAACTCACTGTGAAACCCAAATCCCTGTGGGCAAAAGAAACAACAAACAAGTGGGCAAGAAGATGGACACATTACAAGCCATGCCAACCTCATGAAGTCCAACAAGGCCAAGTGCAAGGTCCTGCACCTGGGTCAGAGCAATCCCAAGCACAGACACAGGCTGGGTGGAGAGTGGCTTGAGTGCAGCTCTGAAGAGAAAGACTTGGGGGTGTCAGTTGATGACAAACTCAACATGAGCCACCAGTGTGCACTTGCAGCCAAGAAGGCCAACCAAATCCTGGGTTGCACCAAGAGAAGCGTGACCAGTAGGTCAAGAAAGGTGATTTTGCCCCTCTACTTGGCTTTGGTGCGACCCTGCCTGGAGTATTGTGTCCATTTCTGAAGCTCTCAAAGTAAGAAGGACATTGAGCTGTTGGAGCGGGTCCAGAGGAGGCCATGAAGGTGATCAAAGGGCTGTAGCAACTGCCTTATGAAGACAGGCTGAAGGAGTTGGAGTTGTTCAGCTTGGAGTAGAGAAG